>JANAVB010010371.1:0-67549 GCA_029216955.1 Iris pallida | reverse complement strand
TGAGGAACTCGTCGACCCTTGTCGTAGTTCAGGCCTTTGTTGCTTTTTAGATCGTAACCCATCTTTTGGATGAGGTACTTTGCCTTGTCCGTGTACCGATAGACTTGTATTCTGTCGGTATCTGGTTCTTACTCGAGTGGCGGGAGGTCTTGATGATGCTCGACTTTTCCAAAGATGATGGATTCTTTGTCTCGATTCCGCGGTGGGACTACGAAACAAACCCCTGGGGACGGGACTACTCGATTTACATGATTGACGGTCGTTATTTGTGTTTGCAACGACCGTAGAGCGTTATCTAATGTATACATGGCATTCCAATGTGGAAGACTAGAATAATTAAAAGACACTCTATTATTGATGAAACACGAGATTTTGTTCTGCGGGATTACATTGTCCAGAGAGGGTGCATCTACATCAGCATATATGTACTCCCCTAGCTCTTCATCTGTGAGTACTGGGGTTGGTTCGGGAGGGTCCACCGCAGCTTTGACCTTGGGGTCCGAGAGGGCTATGTGGGCCTTCTACGGCAGCTTGGATGAGGCAGATGATTGCGGAGGCTTGCCTTTAAGACGCACCTTCAGAGGTGCCTCAACTGCGCCTTCAGTGATTGGTGCCTTCCCCTGTAGTTTTGCCACAAGGGGAGTCAATGTTTAAGGCAGCTTTTCCTTGAGCCGTATCTTCATGGGAGCTTCAGTAGGTGTTCTACCTAGAGAAGTTGGTGCTTTTCCAGGTAGCTTGATGGTCATGGGAGGCAGCGTCTGAGGCAGTTTCCCTTTGAGTCGAATTTTCAAAAGAGCGTCGGGAATCATCTCTGGCTCCATGTCCGGCTCTGCTGTCATTTCTGCTTCATCGTCAATATCATTAGCTTCCCCTTCGTCGGACGACTTGTATATGGTAGAATCAATGAAGTAGGCTTCGACCCCCTTGAAAGGGTCAATGTCCGCGAACTCTGTCCGGATGATGTCGTCGGTGGACACGTACTTCATACATTGGTGGAGTGTAGATGGCACCACCATGTACTCATGCAGCCACGGACGACCCAGTAGGAGGTTGTAGTTGACATTAGCGTCCACGACATAGCAAGTCACCTCGGTTTGGAGGTTACCGATATGACATTTCAATCGTATTTTACCCAGCGGTTCACTTTTGCTAGCATTGAAACCGCTGATTGTAGTGTTGGAAGGCGCCAGACGGTACATTGGGATCCCCAGTGTTGAGAGCAGCGTCTTTGGGATGATGCTGCGAGAAGACCCTGGATCGATCTGAATTCGCTTCACCTTCACTGAACCGACATACCCCGTATAATACAGTGGTCTGTTGTGTCGGTTGTGCTTGAGTAGCATGTCTTGTTGGGTGAAGGTTATGTTGGGGATGACTTCATCCGTACAATGGCAGTGCGCACATGGGGTCAAGAGATCCTCAGGCTGCTTGACCTGACTGATGAAGGACTCAGCATCCTTCAGGACTTCACAGAGAGCTTCACGGGTGTCTTTGGAAAGACAAAGAAGCTCGAATAGTGACAAACGGACAGGAGTACCGACACGTTGTACCAGTATGTCAAAGTTGTGGGGCTTGGCTAGCCCCGAAGCATTTTTCCTTCGTAAAGGCTTGTCGAAACGGGCCTCTACATGCTTCTGTTTATTGGCTGCTGGAGGTTTGGATGAACCTCCTTCTTCGGCAGCAGGGGTAGTACAGGGAGGTACCACCTCGATGGCAGCTTCGTCAGGTTGGGCGTTCAGCTGCGAACGGGTTTGTACAGGAAGAGCCTCCTCTGCGAAGGAAGAGACCATGCGGCAAGACTTGATATTCTTGCCCTTAGCTTTGGAGGTAGAGCGTACCCCCGGTTGAGTAACCTCGAAGACGAGATCGGAATGAACCCATAAGATCTCTCTCCGAGATGTGGTGAGTGGGATGAGTCCACTTACGTTATCACGAGTAGGTGGTAGGTTAACCACCTCCATTGTAGCCTTTGGGATGGAGACAACACCATCTTGTGTTGTGGTTGGTGGCAAGATGCCAATTTGGAGTGACACCAGGTTGGCCGAGACCGTTTTCTCCCCGTAGTCGACGGAGATGACATCCGCATTGATCATGCACTGGATGTAGTTCTTGAGGACGTAGCAGTCCTTAGTTGGATGTCCGACAAACCGATGGTAGTGACAGTACCTCGGATTGTCCACTCTCCCAACCTCGTCAGGACGCTTTGGGTCCGGTAACTTGATCTTGTCACCCTGCTTTAATATCTCGAAGAGTTGCAAGGTGTCTTCATCGTTGAAAGAATAAACCTCCTTTGGCCTTGGTGCAAGTGGAGGCTTCTGAGTAGGTGCTGATGCACCTTTGGAGGCATTAATAGTCAATGCCTGCTTCCCCTTCGTCTCTCGTCCAGGGTTGTTGGTTGCAGGCCATTTTCTCTTGTCCTCAAAGGTAGGGAAACTGACTCCCATAAGATGAGCTTTGGATGCCTTCTTTTTTGCTGCTTCGGCCTCGATGATCAATAAACTCCAGTCAGGAGAAGGAGTGGAGTTGAGCCAGAGTCTGATCGCAGACAGCATGTTCATGCTGCAGGAGGACAGGAGTGCATGTTCTGTCATGCCCGGGGGCAGTCTGAAGCAGGCTTGTCAGAACCGTTCGATGAATGCTCGAACTGTTTCCTTCTCCTTCTGACGTATCTCTATGAGGGACGCCATTGTCATGTCCTTTCCTTCGTCATAGAAACGATCGAGGAAGAGGCACGTCAAGTGGTCGAAGGAAGATATGGAGTTGTCAGGGAGACTGCAGTACCAGTCATAAGCCACTCCTTTCAGTGCCCCGACAAATATGCTGGTGAGCAGTGCGTCTTCCTTCGAGAGATGTCCCGTTTGAGACTGGAACTACGTCAGATAGCGGCGTGAAAAGTCCTTCCCGTCGTATGGCGTCAATATTTGTGGTTTATACTTGGGAGGATAAACCACTTTGTTCCATTCGAGGGAATATAGTTGTGGAATCCCTATTTTATGGCGCTCATCTTGTCTGTTCTTGGACTCAAAGCGCTCACGCAAGTCTCTGATCATCTCAACCACGTCTTTCGTGGAGCTGGGAGTCGGGAAAGGTGGTACAGCCTGGAGTTGAGCATTTGATGGCTCCGACGTCCGAGGTGCTTCACGACGATCTGTGTCCAAGGATGCCCGTTGAAGGGGCACACTTGGTTCTCCAATGGCCCCTGGGTCAGGACCGGTAGAAGGTGCCCTGGACAAGTCTGACCGTATCTCAAACACTGCTTGAGTTAGTGTTTGCATGGAGGCAGAGAGGGTTTTGAGGCCCCCTTCCAAAGTATCCATGCACTGGACGAGGTCTGCTGGCGGCGCATCTGACTCTGTATCACCCCCAGTCATGTATACTGTTATGACATGGCTGGAAGTGGATGGATTGGTTGAAGCCTCGCTCTCTTGTAGAGGAGTCGCTTCTCCTGGAGCTTCATCTTGACTACTCCCAGCTATGTTCTGGGGAATATCTTCGTCTTGGGGATGAAGATCGACAAGGACTTGGCTACCCACAGCTGTGCTCTGGAGGACGTCTTCGTCTTCAGGAGGAAGATCAGCAAGGATTTGGCTACCCCCAGCTATGCTCTGGAGGACGTATTCGTCTTCAGAAGGAGGATCAGCAAGGATTTAGCTACCCCCAGCTATGCTCTGGAGGACGTCTTCATCTTCAGAAGGAGGATCAACAAGGGCTTGACTACCCCCAGCTTCCTCCGAGATCTTCTTTCTCCCCCGAGTGCCTTCAAACACTCCAGAGGACGGGACAGTTGTCTTGGTTTTTCTCGGCTGGCTCTTGGATGAGGACGAGACCGAGGAGTTACCAGTCACCTTTTGGATTGACGAGGAGTTAGAGATTACGTTGCAGGAAGCAACCTTTAGTTCTGGCTCCTCTTCAATTGACACCTTCTTCCCGAGGTGACTTTGGAGGGGTGTTGATGATTGCAGCCGCTGGAACACAGACTGCCTTGGTGGTGGGACTGCTGTTTTGCAACAACAGTTGATGGTGACAATAGCGCAGGTGTGCCTTGTGAGGGGCACATTATGCTTGTCAGTCGACTCTCCTGATCGGCGCTTGTGACTGATCACATTACGCAAATCATTGGAGGAGAGTGCCACCTTCGCACCCTCATCAGGCGCTTGGCAAGTCCAAGCGCCGGGGTGGTCAAGTGAGAGTGCCACCTTCACACCCCCATCAGGCGCATGGCAAGGCCAAGCGCCAGGGTGGTCAGGTGAATGCTGCACCCCCTGAACCAACGCAGAAGATGCGCTCAGATCAGTAGTGGGGGTACAATATTTACAGTGACTTGAACCAGCTATAGACTTACATCCTATGTAGGCGCTAGGGTTCAAGACCACAGAGTTTGTCTTGCTCGACTTGGTTGCGAACGCAATAGATGCGTCCAAGTGAGGCAAGGACTTTGAAGGTCGGCTCGTTTCTGGCACAGAAGCACCCGAGTCGACCTTATACAGCTTACCATCAGCAGCGTGCCTGATTATGAGCGCATACTTCTGGTTCGCCGCTGGCATAGCACGTTTGAGGCGCATGGCCCGTGCTGCCTTGGACTTCTTTATACCAGCCCGCTGGGGTGCATAGTACTCAGAGTCCAAATTCTTCTCGCCACGACAGTGAGTGAGTCTGTCAAAGACAGAAGCCTTCTATGGCGCATCAGAGTTACTGTACAGGGTGTTAGATGCGTCCCTGCTCCGTTGGCGCATCTTTCTTGTCTGAGAAGGACATGGCTGGGGAATGTAGTCAGCACCACGTTTTCTCGAGAGATGCGATGTACCGGTGGGCGCATCCTGGCCGCTGAGGGCGTCAGCGAGAAGGATGGACTACATCGGCATATCCCCTTCAGTGGTGGTGCCAGGGGCCTCGACCTTGTGCACCCAGACTTGGCGAGTCTTCTTCGGCTTTGGCAGCCGCTTCGAAGGACTTGCGCTGCCTTCAGAGATGAACTCCTCATACGCCTCTAAATTGAGGCGTATGACCAGCGTCTTATGGGAGGAGCCCACCTTCACGTCGTCGGATTGTGACACAGCTTTCTCGGTAGAGGAGAAAGAGGTCCCCAGCAGAGTCGCCAGCTTGTTTGTCATTAAAAATTTTTTATTGCAATTTCAACTACAAACAGAACATTGTTACAATGTAGGACTTAGATGTAGTCCTAGGAGAACACTTTTGTTTATCTGGGTCCCTGTATCGATGGAGCGAGTGGTAATGTATTGACTCAGTTGACGATCTTACGACGGTTCTTGGTTCTCTGAAGGTCTGAGTTGCTCTGGGTGCTGGAGTTTACAGATGGAAAGAAGACGTTGAGTGTCTCTTCCGATCTTGGTGGATGATAACTCTGATGCCTTTTTCTGTCTGTGTACGTATGTATATTACGTTGTTTGTAAGAAGGAAATAATCCCTCTATTTATATTTTACAGGCTGGCTGCTCATGCGCGCATATATAGGATGCACTTGTACGTGGGGACGCCACGTGGTTGAAGCTGTGGGAGGCGCATGGATGATGCACCATCATTTGTGGGTTGAATCCTTCATGCTGCTTTTGTGAGTTGACACGTAGCAGGGGAGAGGATCTTTCAGTTGCTGAGATCGTGGGTGATTAGCACCCCTTCATAAGCTGTATTGAGTTAAAGGACACGTGTCGTAGGTCCATGGCTCAAAGATCTCAGATTTGGTGGAGAGTGATCTGATAGGATACGCCTGGGATTGGGCGTATGAGAAGACTTTGGCTCACAACCTTCAGGAGTCACAAACCAGTCTGGGCGCACGACTTTTGAGGCGCATGCGAGTCTTCAGACGCATGGCCGCTGAGGCGCATGCGAGTGGTTGGTCGGCCACGTGGGTCGTAACCGTCGGAGGAAAGCAATAATGATGGTGATGTCAACGATGCTTCATCTTGTAAAAAAGCTGCTAACTGTCCCGTCCTCGGGAGACGTGCTGCCAACTCTGTCACTTGAGTATTAATTGCTTGATGGGTGACGAGCCGAAATGGGCGCATGGGTCCATATTGATTAGGACGCATGGATATGTGCCTAGTTGGGCGCATCCATACGGGACGCTTTAGAACCAACGGGCGCGTCTGTACGATACGCGGTGTCTGACCAACGCATCCGTTTGCATGACGCGTTTTTATTGGTCCGACATTTGTGTTCTTTAAGTGCTTTAAATAGCTGTTTTGACTTGGCTGAATTTGAAGCGTCAGGTTCATCACCATAAATGCAAATTCATTGCACGGAATTCGAAGAGCGCGCCACTTGGCACATGGGTTTGATTTGTCCGGCCTATAAATAGCAGCAAGGAGAGAGTTTGTTCCTCGTTCTCTCACGTCTTTCCGAATGAACTTATTTGCTCTAGCACATTCTGTTGACGAGATACTCTCGAGGGTGAAGATGCGACGTATTGTCTTTATTCATGCACTTGTGAAGGTGACTGTTACATCCAAAAGTCGGAGTCGAGGGCTTCTGGTTGTGTTCAAAGCTGCTCCTTTAGCCGCGGATCGATTGCGGTGCTCTCATCTTCCTTGGGCTTTGGAGAGCTCTTCCTCCTGCAAGAGTGGGGTTTATCGCCCACTCCTGTTCTGCTCAATAAATGCTTTATTAGTCGAAACATTTAATCGGGTCGAAGTAAGGCGCATATGCTGAGACTTCATGATGTGCATAACTGAGACTCTGAAGAGATACGCCTGACTGAAATGCTGAAGGTTGTACCTGACTGAGATGCTGAAGAGACACGCCTGACTGAGACGCTGAAGGCTGCGCCTGACTGAGACGCTGAAGAGACACGCCTGACTGAGATGCTGAAGTGGTGCGCCTGACTGATGATGCGCCTGGTGAGGGGCGCATGACAGTTTGCTGCGCCTGGCTGTAGTCTTAGGATGTTTCTTTTTCTTTTTTGTAGAAATTTTCCTTTGTAAAGCCTTTCTTTAGACATGTAATAGACTTTTATATGAAATAAAAATCTTCTTTTGTTATCTATACTTTGGCTGTCCTGCTGTGCCATACTTTGAGGTTAGGCACATAGGAATTCTGGCATAGATGCGCCCTGAAATTCCATGCTTCTACAAAGGTGTTGACACCATGGTGTGAGGGAAGGTACAACACCATAGGGAGTTCGCATGCGCCCTATCAAGGCGTTCTCTGATATGAAACGTCGGTCCTCTGTGGTTTGACCATATGTATGCTGGCCCAATACACCCTAGGTCGATAAGACCATACTGGTGCAATATCTGACAGAATAAGGAGGCTACCTGATGATCGAATTGCCTCCCTCCTTGTTTCTCTTCGAGCGCAAGAGTAGCATTGACATCTCATGTGCAGCACCACGGACCATTGAAGGTGTCATACAGGGCCTTGATTCGTGGCCAAAGCTTTGGTCTCTCATTCTTCTTGGAGCATCCATAGATACAAAAAAGGTTCCAGGCCGGAGCATCATTCTTTGCTTCTTTAACGGTACTTGATTGGCGAAATACTTTTTCAAAAACATTTGCTTCAATTTGTCATTTTATCCGTAAGAAATTCTTGTAGAATATCATTAATGTTTAATTGCAACTTGATACCTCCCAACTATTCCTGTTTTTCAACTTAATATCCTAAACTTTTTTTTGTAATAACTTGATATCTTGAAAAAAAAATTGGACAAAAATACCCCTAATCTAAACTAAAAACTACACCCCTTCCTACCCGTCGCCCCCCTCCGACCACCCGCCTGTTCGGTCCTCCTGACCCCCCTCTAGCCACCGCCCGCCCCCACCCCTCCCCCTGCCCCCCTCCGGCCACCCGTCTGCCACCCTAGCCACCGCGCACACCCCGAAGCGAGTAGGCACGGTGGTACAGCAATGTTAGGAGGAGTAGGGATGGCGGCGTGGTCATGACCTGCATCCGCTTTTCGGATACGAAGCGTGTCTAAGTCCAGCCTACGCCGTAGTATCGATGGTAGAACACTGTGTAATATACACAAGTCTTGGCAGTCTATTTCTCATCCACAGAATAATAAAGAATCATCTGAGACCAATGAATGTCAATAAAACTGAACAATAAAGAATATAGATTGAATGTTTCCAGAATCAAGTCACGTCCGGTGGACACAAATCCACTACCAATAGACGGAAAAAGAAAAATACATGAAATATACTATCTGAATACAAACTGCTAATCAAGACAACCTCAACTGCAAGACACCGTGATCTGATGCTGACTCAACCCTCTCGTCTGTTCCTGACTCAAACTCGGCTAAACCTAAAGAGATCATCAGGTCCTCATAGGACTAGCAAGATACATATAAACATGCCTATCTAACAGTTTTATCATGCGTAAGAATAAACAAGAAAGACAGAACAAAACAAGTGATGATGAACACGGACACTAGAACACTACGCATAAATGAACTGCTGGATGAACAATGAACACGAGATCAATAGAAAACCAAACCCTCATCCCGAGTGTGGACTCACGGGTTTGAACTAATCACTAACCCTCGTCCCGAGCATGGACTCTATGGTTAGTTCAAGGCAAACACCCTCATCCCGAGTGTGGACTCTCTGGTGCCAATGAACACGACAAACACCCTCGTCCCGAGTGTAGACTCTCTGGTTGAGAAAACGATAACAAGGATTTAGCAGTTCAACTACACGCACTCATTCCATGACACGACTCAAACAAGGTACTGGTGAGAACAACTCCAAATGTGGACTACAAGGCCAAACGTGAACACGGCTATATATATCAATGGAACGACCCTACAGTATAAAATATGAAGAGCACATGGCCATAAACAATCAAAAAGACTGGATAATAAAATGTAATGCATGTAAATAAAACTGTAGAGGGAGGCAAGGTATACTTGCCTGTGGTCCTTAGATGCGGATACGGGTTACAACCTGTATGGAGGCCCAAGTAACCTGTTTGATAATTTATAAAGATCAATACAAGATATTTGTATAAATTAAGCCAAACTTTATTATCTTGTTTAATGAGTGGCCTAAGTTATCTGTTCCATCTGAATTTGCCACTACCTACTACACAACACCTATTACTGTTGCTACTGGAATTTAGTATCAAGCACATGGCAACCCTTATATTGTAATATTCTTGTTGCCTTCCATTGAGAAGAGGAAAAACCCAAACTGGTACATAAGTGTACCCATACCATCCTTGTCATAACTGACCCTTAAGGGCTCACCTACTGCTACATCCCTCATATACATGTGTAGTCATCCTATTTCCTGGAGGTAACCTTCACCCCAAGTATCTAGACTGATACTCCACTATTCTAACTGGGAACACCCAAGACAATACTATACTTGTATCAGTTTTCTACCTACTTTCATACATGTATTGTTCTAGTTAGTATAAAAATGGGTCCTTAGTACATCTAGATTATATGGTCACTTGGCATAGGGCATAACCTGTAGTACCTACTTCTACATCCTATATTTCCAACCGTTTTCTGGATACACCACTTGTAATTTCTAATGTATGCCTAAGTTACATACCCTTACTTGCTCTGCTCTGATACAGCATACTCACTCCATACCTCTCCGTCATCTAGGCCTTTGCAGAACAATATATACTGTTCCTTACAAGTGTTCAGACTTGCCAAAAAGCACCACCTCTATTTGAACTTCCTTAATGAAGGGAGTTGACCCCTACCTGTTGTCAGTTTGTAGGTTATAGCCTACTTTTATCTAGTGGTCCTTGCTATGCTAGTACCTCTCCATTCACATGGACTTGCATCCACACCATTGTGGCCATTAACCAACACTGTTATTAGTCTACTGACCTTTTTCAATACCATACATGGAGCATAACATTGTTCACTGTACACTTGCATATGCCTCTACTTGAGTGGTACACCTATTTACCTGGGATTTCCATTTCCTGTTATTACTAACCTGTAACAAAGTGTGCTGCCACTGCTACAAGGCCCAATATGAGTGACTATTCTGTGTGTGGCCCCTGCTTCTTATGCCTAGCATACAGGGCTACCTACACTTGGTCACAGGTAATACCCTTACCTAATATATACATCAATGTGTGCCACTAGTATATGTGAATGTATCTCCTCTTAATGTGTATGTACAGCTAGTCCATGCCTTTGCTAACGTATCTTACTGATACTCAAGTAAACTGACCCCTCATTAAAACACAGGTTTGTCCCTCCCTCTTATGTGACCCTCTGATGTTGTCAATTCTATTACTAGTATACATCTATACTAGATATCTGACCTTGCTTGTATTGGATCACCCTTTCCACCTCCGCATAGCTTCTTGCTTAAAGGCACGCTACCAATTTTTGGTACCTGTGCACAAACTGTAGGTTAGTGTAAGCACCAAGTTAGGTACCATCATACATTTGGATAAGGGAACCTGTGGCTTATACTTAAGTCTCTTACCTGCCCAAAATTTCTATAGACTCCTATTCACTCCCCTTTCCTTGCCCAGGCATGTTGCTATTGGGCTTATATGCACAGTACTCAATTGTATCCAGTGGTTTCAGAGGTTGCATCATGGCCTGGATGTTGCTGCAGGAACCTACATACTCTAATAAGTCAACCAAATCCTAATGTTACAAGCCCTGGTCATGATCAGATGTTGCCTACTACCTACTGCACGTATTACTAGACACATGGTCAGGTATTCAGATACATGGATGTATCCTTATTGGTGTACTACACACATGGCTCCTATTGTTGCAACCTGATATGAAAACTCCCCAGTCCCTCTTAAGTCTGTCTCACTCTACCATACTGGTATCAGTACTCTAATAACCCCATATGGAGTTTGCAGTAAAATAACTCATTTATACAGAGTAGTGCCTTTAACACCCTCTTCTAAAATCCCCTGAGTAAGGCCCTAGTAGTGCAAGGATCTGATCGGTTTTGAATGCAAAGATGTACCCTTAGTGTAGGTCAAATCCCAATGTATCAGTATTGATGATATCAACACCAATTTGTTACCAAGAATCGGCTAGATACCAAATAATCAAATATGATCCCCAAAGTCAATCTGATGCAAGGGAAGTCCATATTTCATTACCAATAGAGTACACATGAGAGTTTAACATAAAAGTATCTCTTAGATATAAGAAGTCTAGTTGGGTTTGATACAAGGGAAGCTAAAACAGATTCCTTAAGTCCTCTGATGCCAACATCCTAAACTAGGCTGCTATTCCTACCTACTGTAGCATGTTGTTCTATCCCTATGATTTGGTGTAACCCATCTAAACTGTCAGGAGAGGCTCCTGGTTAGCTACTAACACCATAGACTATGGTGAAAAAGACTACTCTGTTCTGCCAAGTACCTGTACTCGTGGGTATGTGGTGACAGTTTTTGTCAGGATTCTCTTCTTCCTGATCACTGATACCCCAAAATATTGAACATATATTTGTAAACTACCTAGAGTATTCTCCCACACAAGTCAGAGCCTATGCTTACTTGTGCCTGTACCCCTCAACACTCCAATGGTTCCTGCAAGTAAATTCTGTACTCTGACTTTGGTGTCCACAATTTCTAGTGCCTATACTGTACCCAGGTAATTCTGGGATGCTCTGATGCACCTACCTTCACATCCTCTGTACAACTATATACACAATGGTAGGTACAATACACAGATATCTATGGCCTAGGCTTGTGATAACCAGCCTACTATTAGAGGAGTATGGCCATATCCTAGTTGTCCACTATACTCCTCCCAAGATCAACACCCATGGTTAACTCCTATCCTCTGACATAGATACATCCTATGATTGATACTCCTGTGATACTTTATTTGTTTTGACACAAAAACTCTATTGGCCATTAAATCGAACAGTACTTGGCATGATGGCAATGGTTGAATTTAAAGACATGATTACCTGACAGGGCTCGGCAGTGCTTGTTGGCAACCCGACTGCATACTTCAATGGGAGGAAGAAGAAGGGGATTTTAGGGTTCGTAGATGGAGAGCAGAAATTGGGTGCCTTCCTCATCTATATATAGTGCTTGCTCTCATTGGAAGAGATAGAGAGGTTGGATTTAGAATTCGGTTTTGGGTTTATCTTCTCAGGATTTGAGAAGGGTTGGTATTTCAAACAGAGATTGAATAGAGGGGTGATCGGCTATAGCAGTTTGAAATTGTTTTGGTGAGGGTTATCTTGAATTCAAATCGAATTCAAATACAGGGGCTGAGGGTTCGGTTGGAAAAAGGAAATTTTGAATTAAGGACATTTGCACAAAGGTCCCTGCCAATTCCTTTATTACCCGTTTGATCCTCTATTGGTATTTTAAGTAAAGAGAGAAAAATATAACAAATAAATGAGACAATAATGAATGGTATAAATTTAATAAATGAGAGGAAAATTGGTCAAGAGGTTGACAGGCGGGGCAATGGGTGGGGGGGAGGTGGTCGAGGGTAGCTGGAGGGGGCGGGGGTAGGGATGGCTAGAGAGGGCGGGATGGGCGGGAGTGGGATGGGGGGGGGAGTGGTGAGCCAGCAGGGGGGAGAGGGGTTGGGTTCGGTTGGAAAGTGAAGGAGAAGAGTAATTTTGTTCTTTATGAAATTTTGGGTATCAAATTGAAAATATTAAATAGTTGATGGTATCAAGTTGTCGAGTAAAAAAGTTTATGGTATTAAGTTGAAAAACATAAATAGTTGAAGGTATCAAGTTGCAATTAAGCCTACCATTATTTAAGCTCAAGTGACTGACAAAAAGGGCTCATCCAACTCGTTTCACTCATCGTCGGACATGGTTTTTGACTTTTTTCCATTCCAAACATTGTGTTCTTCAAATTATTATGCGTTAAGACGACTAGCATCCATATTTTCCAAATAATGAAATTGAAGTTGTCATCGAACTTCTCATCATCAAACTTCGTAGTCAACATTTTAATTTGACCAAAATATTGATAGGACTATGTTACCAATTTGTTACGGAATAGCCCAGAAACAAATAATAATTTGATAAGTATAACTAGGAAGAATGATAGAGAGAGAATAACAGAAACACAAATTTATGTGATTCGGTGTTTGACCTACTCCACGGCCGAAGACGATAGAGAATTTCTATAAAGAAACAAAAAATGGAATAATATTAAATTTTGGCACTCAAAACACGTAAATGTCCAATACCCACCTTACGGGAGCAGATATGCTGTTGGAACTTTTGGTTTTTTGAGTTCCACTTTATAGATATTTCAAATACACCATAGACAAAAGGGAAGAGACTTTTGTTTAGTCCCACATCGCTTAAAACCCACACTTGAGAGTGGGTATATATATGTTTACACCTTCTACATGGTTGTGATGAGTGGGAAGCTAGAGGGGTGCTCGTGCGCCCGGGGGCATTGGGCTAGAATGTACCCGGGTTGGAGGGAAGCTCCAGAAAACCTTAATGCGCATGTGCGGGCACGTCGCACGCGCAGGAGGGGTGCAAATCCGGGCCGTTTAGCCTCGCGCGTAGGCGGGACACGACCCTACTTTTTGTATTTTCTCTTGGTAAGTGAGCCCGCAATTTATGCGTAACCGCCCCTACTCATTCAACACGACTCATTCTCGTTCCTGATTCTTCTCCTGAGATTTGGTTCACGATCTAACAGTATTAGAGTTTTGCAACTCTATATATTCATTCGTTCTTCATTGAAAGAACACACCGCTGAGATCCAAAACCACCAAATAGAGAAAGAACTGAATCGCTGCCGTTCGTCTTCTTCCCTGTTCGACTGTAGGTTGCAGATAGGTACTGCTATCTGTAACTCGTTGTTGTATCCTGGAGGAAAGTCGCCGTTCGAACCTTACAGTATCGATAAGGGGTGAATCGTTTCTTGAGGACAGTGATTCACACGCCTCAACGACTCCGAGTTCTGTTCCACGAAGCTTCTACCCCAACAATCTCAAGAAAAGATGGCTTCTCAGAACAATGATCTCGCTGCTGCTGGATCCGCTCAATCTCCTTCAAGGCTACCTGACGTATCGAAGATCGAAGTTTTCAACGGTACCCACTTCAAACGCTGGAGGGAGAGGATCTACGTCTGCCTGGACGTGCTGAACTATGCGAAGTACCTGACTGAACCTGAACCTGAAAAGCCGGCGGCTATGGAGTTCGATTCGGCTAACATAGAAGATGCTGCAAACGCTTTCGATGATTTCCAAAAGCTGCACGATGAGTGGCAGCAAGGAAACAAGGTATGCCGATACACTATTCTAAATACCTTGTCGAATGAGATCTTCGATATATACTATTCATATAAATCAGCTTACGAAATCTGGGAAAATATGAATAAGAAGTATATAATCGAAGATGCTGGTACTCAAAAGTACGCTATTGGAAATTATCTTAAATTCTAGTTTGTTGACTCTAGAGATATCTCTTCTCAAATCATTGAATTTTAAGTTCTTTTAAATGATTTAAAAACTGAGGATATTGAACTCCCTGATGCTTTCGTCTCTGGTTGTTTGGTTGAAAAACTACCTGAATCATAGAAAGACTACAAGGACAAGGTGAAGCACAAAAGGAGGCAGATGAGTCTGGAAGACGTGATTATTCATGTCCGGATTAAAGAGAAAAACAGAAAACTTGACGCAAGATTAGCTACGAAGTTTGACTCTAAGGCTAATATTGTGGAAGGTAATCCCAGTTCTGCTTCTAATTGGTTTAGGAGAAATCCTAAGAAAACCGATAAGAAATCTTCTATTCCGAAGACTAACAATTCTCGTCCTTTTAAGAAGAATAAAGGAAATTGTTATGTTTGTAGAAAACCCGAACATCATGCTTTTCAGTGCAGACACAAGAAGGATGGAGACAACAAAGACGTCACTCCGAAAGCTAATATAGTGAAGGATGATGTCTTTGCTGCTGTTGTCTCTGTTGTGAACATAGTGGCTGAGAAAAAAGACTGGGTTATTGATTCTGGAGCAACCCATCACATCTGTGGTGACTTAAAGTCTTTCTCAGAGTACACCCAAGTGAAAGATGGAGAAGAACGAGTCTATATGGGTGACTCTAGGCCTGTACCCGTCCTGGGAAAAGGCACAGTTCTTCTCAACTTGACTTCAGGGAAAACCCTTTCACTGGGTAATGTACTGCATGTTCCTGACATTCGCTGCAATCTGATCTCTGTGTCGCTGTTGGTTCAAGCTGGAATCAAAGTGAACATGGAATGCAACAAGGTAGTGCTTTCTAAGAATGAGACATTCATAGGGAAAGGGTATTGTAACCAGGGTTTATTTATTCTGAATGTACTCAAAACTGTTATTAATGAAAATTCTGCTTCTTCTGCTTACAAGGTTGACTCTTTTGATTTGTGGCATGGTAGACTAGGACATGTTTCTGCACCTTATATTAAGGAAATGAGAAAAACTGGTTTATTGCCTAACATCACTAAACCAACGAATGATAAGTGCGAAGTATGTGCTGAAGTTAAAGCTATCAAAAAGGGTTGTTTACCTATTGTTTCTAGAGATAATACTGATTTGCTTTCTTTAGTTCACACCGATCTTGCTGAATTTAGAAGCTTAATGTCTAGAGGAGGGAAATATTATTATATTACCTTTATAGATGATTACTCTAGATACATGAAGGTATATCTCCTTAGAAACAAGCATGAAGCAGGTGAGATGTTTCTGAAATATAAAGCTGAAGTTGAGAATCAACTAGATAGGAAAATTAAAAGGCTTAGGTCAGATAGGGGAGGTGAATATGAGTCTAATCCCTTTGCTGACCATTGTGAACAACTTGGCATAATTCATGAGACTACCCCTCCATATTCACCAGAATTGAATGGGGTAGCTGAAAGAAAGAATAGAACCTTGAAAGAGATGATGAATGCTATGCTGGTTAGTTCAGGTGCACCCCTGAACTTGTGGGGGGAAGCCATCCTATCTGCTTGTTTTGTTCAGAACAGAATACCTTATAAAGCAACTGGCAAGACACCCTATGAGTTATGGAAAGGCTATACGCCTAATCTAAAATATCTCAAAATGTGGGGGTGCCTCGCCAAAGTTCTGTTAGTAGGACCTAAAAAGTCAAAATTAGGTTCTAGAACTGTTGATTGTGCGTTCATTGGTTATGCTAATAACAGTGCTGCGTATAGATTTTTGGTGGTTAAGAGTGACTCTGACCAGGTTACTGTCAATACTACTCTGGAAACCAAAAATGCTGATTTCTTCGAAACTATTTTTCCTTGGAAATTCGGTCTCGAAAGAACTGTTAACCATACCGAACGTATCTCTGAGACTACCGAACGTATCTCTGAGACTCCTGAAAATTCAGAATTTGAATTGAGAAGGAGTAAAAGAGCGAGGATATCCACCAATTTTGGTGATGATTTTCACATGTTTCTTGTGGATGATGATCCGATAACCTATGATAATGCTATGCATTCTAGAGACGCACCTTTCTGGATAGAAGCAATCAACAGTGAGTTAACCTCAATTATGTCTAATCATACTTGGGAAGTTGTTGATTTACCTCCTGGTGCTAGAGCTATAGGTTGCAAATGGATCTTTAAGAAGAAACTAAGAGCAGATGGCTCTATTGAGAAATACAAGGCTAGGTTGGTTGCGAAGGGATTCTCCCAGAAGAAAGACATAGACTATTTTGACACTTTCGCCCCTGTGACACGAATCTTTTCTATTAGGATTTTAATTGCATTGGCAGCAGTTCATAAGTTAATTATCCATCAAATGGATGTGAAAACTGCTTTCTTAAATGGTGATTTAGAGGAGGAGATTTATATGTCACAGCCAGAAGGTACTATTGTACCGGGTAGTGAGAAGAAAGTATGCAAACTAGTTAAGTCTTTATATGGGTTGAAACAGGCACCTAAACAATGGCATGAGAAATTTGACTCTGTGATGGTGTCTAATGGATACCTGATCAATGATGCAGACAAATGCGTATACTATAAGTCTTTTAATAACTCTTATATTATGCTTTGTCTCTATGTGGATGACATGCTTATTTTGGGACCTAACCTTGATATTATAAATGAGACCAAAAGATTTTTAGCTTCAAATTTTGATATGAAAGATCTTGGTGAAGCTGATTTAATCTTAGGTATTAAAGTTGTAAAGACAAAAGATGGTCTTTCATTGTGTCAAGAACACTATATCGAGAAGTTTTTGAAAAGATTTGGATATTATGACTGTAAGAGGGTGTCGACGCCATATGATGCTAATATCCATCTTAAGAAAAATAAAGGACATAGTGTCTCTCAGAAAGAATATGCCCAAATTATTGGTAGCTTAATGTACTTGATGAACTGTACAAGGCCTGACATAGCTTATGCTGTTGGCAGACTGAGCAGATATACTCAGAGTCCTAGTAAGGAACACTGGGTTGCCATTGAGAGATTAGCCAAGTACTTAAAAGGTACCATTAATCATGGGATATCTTTCAAAGGGTCCCCACCTGTGTTAGAGGGTTATTGTGATGCTAACTGGATCTCAGATTCAGATGAGATCAAATCCACTAATGGTTATGTGTTTACCCTTGGTGGGGGTGCAGTGTCTTGGAAATCTACCAAGCAAACATGTATAGCTCGTTCAACCATGGAGTCCGAGCTAATCGCCTTAGAGAAGGCATGTTCTGAGGCTGAGTGGCTTAGAAACCTCTTAGCGGATCTTCCTATTAGTGTAAATGCTCCTCCTCCTGTGCCTATGCATTGTGATTGTCAAGCTGCTATCACAAAAGCAAAGAGCAAGATTTACAATGGAAAAAGTAGACATATACGTCTAAGACATACAGTGATAAAACAGCTATTAAAATCCGGAGTTATATCCTTGGATTATGTGAGGTCAGAGTTGAATTTGGCCGATCCTCTGACCAAACCACTTAATAGGAGGCAAGTGGAAGACACGTCGAGGGGAATGGGACTTATGCCTAAAACAGAAAACAAGAGTGATGGTAACCCCACCTATTTGATTGGTGATCCCATGACTTAGGTTCATAGGGGTAAGAACAAGTCACTGGTTGTTTTTGTGTACTATCGACTATTGTATTTGAGATGTTCCATTCCTATGACTAGATAGTACTGTATTTATGAATACAACTACTGCAGTGAGAAGGTTGAGCTTTGCTCTTAATAGAATCCATATCCCAAATCTTGAGGTGGTGTGTCTAAACTGCAGTACACACTTGATGGAAATCTACCTATACGAGTGAGAAACTGGGTCGGTTCCTATGAAAGCCTTTGGCAGGCTTTCTAGAGCACTCATGAAAAACCATGAATCAGCGCAGGGCCAAAAAGCGCAAAACTGCAGAACAGTGAAGTACTAAGAATTATAATGTGGATGCGAGTCCTCTGTTCACATTTAAGGTTGTTGGTTCATAGAAATTTATTTCACCAACCTCCTGTGAACAAGATTTGCTATCCTAATGGCTGGTTCATAGCTGAAAGGCACCAGTACTTAGGCATTGTGTTCGTGTTACGGCTAGCAGATGAGACAACCACATATTTCAAAATATGTGGGGGAGGTGTAGTCGGTATAGACATAGCATGTGTGGTGTATTTTGAAATAGTGGGGGATTGTTGGAACTTTTGGTTTTTTGAGTTCCACTTTATAGATATTTCAAATACACCATAGACAAAAGGGAAGAGACTTTTGTTTAGTCCCACATCGCTTAAAACCCACACTTGAGAGTGGGTATATATATGTCTACACCTTCTACATGGTTGTGATGAGTGGGAAGCTAGAGGGGTGCTCGCGCGCCCGGGGGCATTGGGCTAGAATGCACCCGGGTTGGAGGGAAGCTCCAGAAAACCTTAATGCGCATGTGCGGGCACGTCGCACGCGCAGGGGGGGGTGCAAATCCGGGCCGTTTAGCCTCGCGCGTAGGCGGGACACGACCCTACTTTTTGCATTTTCTCTTGGTAAGTGAGCCCGCAATTTATGCGTAACCGCCCCTACTCATTCAATACGACTCATTCTCGTTCCTGATTCTTCTCCTGAGATTTGGTTCACGATCTAACAGTATTAGAGTTTTGCAACTCTATATATTCATTCGTTCTTCATTGAAAGAACACACCGCTGAGATCCAAAACCACCAAATAGAGAAAGAACTGAATCGCTGCCGTTCGTCTTCTTCCCTGTTCGACTGTAGGTTGCAGATAGGTACTGCTATCTGTAACTCGTTGTTGTATCCTGGAGGAAAGTCGCCGTTCGAACCTTACAGTATCGATAAGGGGCGAATCTTTTCTTGAGGACAGTGATTCACACGCCTCAACGACTCCGAGTTCTGTTCCACGAAGCTTCTACCCCAACAATGCTGTCCCATTTAATTATGTCTATTTATGTCCCCCTTCCTATTATATGTGGGTCATGGATGTAGATATATGGATAGTGGCCCACATATAATAAAAAGAGAGACAGAAATGGGTACAGAATTAAATGGGACAGCAGATCTGCTCCTCCCACTTACACCCAATTTTCTTACACAAGTACACAAGCTCTCACTTAAATACTTGTGCACTTTATGATAATGGAAGAGAATTAATGACCTATTTATAGGCAAACATAATTAGGTGAATGGGAATGAGTTTGAAAACAAAAAGTGTAAAAACAAACATATTTCTACAGCTACCAAGGTAATAAGTCAGTAATATTAGCATGAAATAAATTCAAAGCTACTAATTAGTTTGACAAGCAGCCTCCCAAACTCTCCTATTGAAGAATGACCCAGGCTTCCCATCATCCCTCAACAACATAGGCTTTGTACGGAAGATCAGGTTAACAATAAGACAAGGATTCCTCCCGTAGGAACAATATGTTCCGTGCGTTGTACCATCAACGGCAGAAGATTTGAAGTCGTGGTCGACAGCACAAATGAAAAAAATATTAGACAATAATTGGTCGAAGATGTAGAAGTTGTTGGGAAAGAAACGCGGAAACCTTTCCCCAAACCGGAGAGTACCTGCGAGAGGACCGAGCAATACAACGCACGAACCCAAAAAACAATCATACAAAACAATCCACGGAGACACAGAGAATTTTTGACGTGGAAAACCCTTGCGGGAAAAAAACCACGGAACGATCGGAGTCCAACCCTGAGAAGCCTCCATTAATGGAATAGAAGAGTTACACCCTCTACAAACTCCTCCCGATCCAAATCGGATCCCCACAACACTCAGAGATAAGAACAATGATTACAAGGCTACGAAGAGCGAGAACGACGAGTAGAGATTACCCGAACACGATCTCCTTCGAACAGCGACCTTCAATCCTCCGTCTTCTTCTCCGAAGTTGCAATGGCACTCTTGCCTCCTTCCTCTCTCCAAGTTGTGTTACTTTGCGTTATGGCGTTATGAATTAGGGTTAGGAAATCCCAACTTAACTCCCTAATCCCGCAGCCAACCTGGACCGTTGGATTAGATCCAGTGGTGAAAAATCACCCGAAAACCCGCTTCAGCCCCGATGACACAAAGTTCGGCCAGAACTCTGTGTCGGGCAAACAGCACTGGACGGCCAACTTCTGGAAGAGCCAGACCGAGTTCGGCCAGACCGAGTTCGGCCAGAACTCGGCCTGGGACCGAGTTCGGCCCGAACTCGGCAGACCCAGTCCAGAACCTCCCTTAGGAGCAGCAGCAGCAGTAGCAACTCCTAGTTGCCTACTTTCCGAGCTTCTTCGACACACGAATGGCGCTCGTCGTACTCCGGGGTCTTCTCCACATAGGTTGGGAACCCCACCCACTCCAACAAATCTCCCCCTTCACAACTATG
Organism: Iris pallida; assembly: GCA_029216955.1. Lineage (NCBI taxonomy): Eukaryota > Viridiplantae > Streptophyta > Magnoliopsida > Asparagales > Iridaceae > Iris > Iris pallida. Next base: position 46,834 of record JANAVB010010371.1, on the reverse strand, counting down.
GGGAGGATGTCATCATCCCGACGACCTGCCTGCAGTACTCAAACTTCCTCCTTGGTAGAATCTTCGTGAACATATCAGCTTCGTTGTCATCTGTATGAACCTTCTCAAGCTCCGCGTCCTTCTTTTCAACCACATCCCGTATCCAATGATACCGAGCCTCGATGTGTTTGGACTGGCTATGAAACGTCTGATTTTTCACAAGATGGATAGAACTCTGACTGTCGCAAAGCAAAGTATACTGCTCTTGCTTCAGTCCCATTTCCTGCAGCAGCTTCTTCATCCACAGCAACTCCTTGCAAGCCTCCGTCGCCGCAATGTACTCTATCTCTGTCGTCGACAAGGCAACACACTTCTGCAACCGCGACTGCCACGACACTGCTCCTTCCGCAAACATCATCACGTAGCCTGAAGTCGATAGCCTCGTGTCTACATCTCCAGCCATATCAGCGTCAGTATACCCAACCAGCTTCGGCTCGTCACCACCAAAGGAAAGTCTCCAACCAGCAGTGCCCTGAAGATATCGTAGAATCCACTTGACCGCACTCCAATGTACCCTTCCAGGATTTGAAAGATACCTGCTAACCGTACCAACTGCATGAGCAATATCTGGCCTCGTACACACCATAGCATACATAAGGCTTCCTACAGCTGAGGTATATGGAACCCCCTCCATATCTTCTTTTTCGTCCTCGGTAGATGGACACTGCTCCTCAGTGAGCTTAAAGTGAGCCGCAAGAAGGGAACTCACTTTCTTCGACCCGTCCATCCCGAAACGCTGAAGTACCCGGTGAATGTACTTCGTTTGGGACAAGTGTAGCAGCTTGGACTCTCTTTCTCGGCTGATCTCCATCCCAAGAATAGTCTTCGTTGCACCCAAATCCTTCATAGAGAAGGCCGTGCCCAGTTGGCGCTTCAGCTCCGCTATCCTAGTGGCATTCCGACCCACTAATAGCATATCATCAACATAGAGCAACAAAATGATAAAATCATCATCAGAAAAATACCTCACAAATACACAGTGGTCCGACGTCGTCCGTACATAACCATGCTCCCCCATAAACGACTCGAACTTTCTGTACCACTGCCTCGGAGCCTGCTTCAGACCATACAAGCTCTTTCTCAACCGGCAGACCAAATGTGACTTATCCTTCTCACAGAATCCCTCTGGCTGCTCCATGTACAACTCCTCCTCAAGATCACCGTGGAGGAATGCCGTCTTCACATCCATCTGCTCGACCTCCAAGTCAAAACTGGCTGCTAATGCTAGCACCACCCGAATAGACGAATGCTTGACAACATGCGAAAAGATCTCATCATAATCTACGCCTTTCCGCTGACCGTAGCCTTTGACTACAAGCCTCGCTTTGTATCGAGGGCGAGTAGCATCTTCCGTCTGCTTCACTCTGAACACCCATCGATTCTTCAAAGACTTCTTGCCCTTTGGCAACCGCACCAGATCATAAGTGGAATTGGTGTGCAAGGAACTCATCTCCTCCTGTATAGCCTCCATCCACTCCTGCCTGTGTTCGTCTTCCATAGTCTCTGCAAAACTTTCGGGCTCTCCCCCGTCAGTCAATAGCACATACTCATCTGGTGAGTATCTCGTAGATGGTCGACGATCCCTGTCACTCCTCCTCAAAGGAACCACTGGTGCTGGCTGTATACCAACAGCCTCCGCCCCTTCAGGAACTGCCTCTCCGGCATGCTCATCCTCTTGAGGGACACCCTGACCACCATCAGCAGGCTGATGATCAAGGTTGGAAGCAACTCCATGTACTGGCTCCCCCATAACTGGATCCTCTGCGATGTCCTCTGGAAACTGCTCGAAGCGAAATAACTCTAACTCAGGCAATTCCTCAGCCTCAGAAGGCGTCTCAGAATCCTGAGTGTTGGTCATGGTCTGATCCTCGACGAACACCACGTCCCTGCTTCTGTAGAGCTTTTCTTCCACTGGGTCGTAGAGTCTATAGCCAAACTCATCCCGACCGTAGCCGACAAAGACGCATCGCCTCGTCTTCGGCTCAAGTTTGGTCCTCTCGTCCTTCGGTACATGTACGAAGGCCTTACAATCAAACGCCCGCAGGTGATTGTATGACGGCTCTTTGCCGTACCATACTTTGTCAGGCACATCACCCTGCAAAGGAGCACTAGGAGACAAATTAATAATATAAGCAGCTGTGAGAAGAGCCTTACCCCAATAACTGCCCGGCAAGTTTGCTTCTGACAGCAAACACCGCACCCTCTCCATCAGTATCCTGTTCATGCGCTCCGCTACACCATTGAGCTGAGGTGTCTTTGGCGGAGTCTTCTGGTGTCGTATCCCTTGCTCTCTGCAATACGCATCAAAGGGACTGATGTATTTGCCGCCATTGTCGGACCGAACACACAACAACTTCTTGCCCGTCTCCCTTTCAACAGAGGCCTGAAACTCCTTGAAAGTAGGCAGTACCTGATCCTTGGTCTTTAAGGCATAGACCCAAACCTTTCTGGAACAGTCATCAATAAAAGTTACAAAGTAAGAAGCACCACCAAGAGATTTTACCTTCATAGGACCGCAGACATCCGAGTGAATCAACTCGAGCAACGCCGGCTTCCTCGAACTTGGGTGACTTTGGAAAGACACCCTATTTTGCTTCCCAGCTAAACAGTGCGTGCACTTCTCCAACTTTGTAAACTTGAGACCCGGAATCACCTTCCTGTTCACCAAGTAGCTCATCCCCTTCTCGCTGATATGGCTGAGCCGCCTGTGCCACAACTCGGTAGACGCATCACTGACTGCGTTCACCTCCTGTGCCCCCTTTGCGCTCCCCTCCATATAGTAGAGACCGGACTTCTTGCTTCCTCTGGCAATCACCAACGAACCTCTGGAAAGCTTCTACTGACTGTTCCCGAAGAGACTGAAGAATCCCTCGTCATCCAACCTTCCAACTGACACCAGGTTGAAACGGATATCAGGGACATGACGAACATCCTTGAGAACAAGAACCACACCCGTCTTCATTCTCAAGTGCACATCTCCAATGGCAACCGCCTTCGATACATCTCCATTGCCCATCTTCAACACTCCACAGTCGTCTGTTGTGTAAGTGGCAAACAGTGCCCTGTTGTGAGATACATGTGCTGAAGCCCCTGAGTCCACCAGCCAAGAATTGTCGTCGCAGGTGAGGTTAGTAATGACCTCATCACCTACGATGATCACATCGCCTCCATGCATCGAGGCCGTCGCTGTAGTGTTCTCTTCTTGCTTCCCCTTGTCGCCCTTCTTCTCTCTCTTCAAAGCGAAACAATTCTGCTTGATATGGCCCTTCTTACCACAATGGTAACACTCTGAGTCCTCGTACCGACCTTTGGACTTTCCCCTGCTCTTGTCTCTGCCACTACCTGGACCCCTACTTTTGACCCTTCCGCGGCTCTCTGAAATAAGTGCCTCTGAGTGGTGGGATATGGATGAAGTGCCCTGAGATCGTCTCCGCATCTCTTCATTCAGCACCCCGCTCTTGGCAAACTCCAGACTGACCACGCCCTTTGGAGCAGAAGCGATCATAGATACTCGTACGGTCTCCCACGAGTCTGGCAAAGTACACAGCAGCCACAGTCCCTGAACTTCGTCGTCGAACTTGACTCCCATAGAAGATAGCTGGTCAACCACGCCCTGGAACTCACTCAAGTGATCCGAAATAGATGCCCCATCCTTGTATCGCAGACCCATCATCGTTCGGATCAGGAACAACTTGTTTACCCCGGTCTTCTTCGCATACAAGGATTCCAGCTTATCCCACAACGTCTTCGCGTGCTCAATATTGGCAACGTGGTTGTACACGTTCTCGTCCATAAACTGCCGTATGTACCCACACACCTGTATGTGCTCGAATGTCCAGTCCTCCTCGGATTTATCACTGGACTTCTCGAATGCAAACACGGGTAGATGCAGCTTCTTGACAAATAGCAAATCTTTCATCTTGCTCCGCCAATAATGATAGTTTGTGCCATTAAGATTCACCATGCGCACCGGCTTCGCGTCCATCTCTCCTCTCTGGTTTTTCTGTCAACTACTGATACTCCTTCTGAATTCCAGAACCTGGCTCTGATACCACTCTGTTGGGAAAGAAACGCGGAAACCTTTCCCCAAACCGGAGAGTACCTACGAGAGGACTGAGCAATACAACGCACGAACCCAAAAAACAATCACACAAAATAATCCACGCAGACACAGAGAATTTTTGACGTGGAAAACCCTTGCGGGAAAAAAACCACGGGACGATCGGAGTCCAACCCTGAGAAGCCTCCACTAATGGAATAGAAGAGTTACACCCTTTACAAACTCCTCCCGATCCAAATCGGATCCCCACAACACTCAGAGATAAGAACAATGATTACAAGGCTACGAAGAGCGAGAACGACGAGTAGAGATTACCCGAACACGATCTCCTTCGAACAGCGACCTTCAATCCTCCGTCTTCTTCTCCGAAGTTGCAATGGCACTCTTGCATCCTTCCTCTCTCCAAGTTGTGTTACTTTGCGTTATGGCGTTATGAATTAGGGTTGGAAAATCCCAACTTAACTCCCTAATCCCGTAGCCAACCTGGACCGTTGGATTAGATCCAGTGGTGAAAAATCACCTGAAAACCCGCTTCAGCCCCGACGACACAGAGTTCGGCCAGAACTCTGTGTCGGGCAAACAGCACTGGACGGCCAACTTCTGGAAGAGCCAGACCGAGTTCGGCCAGAACTCGGCCTGGGATCGAGTTCGGCCCGAACTCGGCAGACCCAGTCCAGAACCTCCCTTAGGAGCAGCAGCAGCAGTAGCAACTCCTAGTTGCCTACTTCCCGAGCTTCTTCGACACACGAATGGCGCTCGTCGCACTCCGGGGTCTTCTCCACATAGGTTGGGAACCCCACCCACTCCAACAGAAGTAATGTTGGAGAAGCACTCAAGAACCATACCCCATTGGATAGATTCAAACGGTACTGACCGTCAGAGTGAATAAGCGGTATAGAGTTCCATTCTCTCGATGCTATAAGGTGAAGATTTAGGATTTTTCTGAGGGCACCATATTTTTTACTTGGAATTAGTCCAAAAATGTTTTAAAAAATTACAAGTTTGCCATCCATTTTTTTATTTGGGACTAGTCTAATTTTTTCAAGCAAGTAGGACTGCCAACATGCTGGCAGTTCTAGGACTGCCAGCATGTTGGCAGTCCTAACATATGTCAGCAAGTTGGCAGTCCTAACATATGTTAGGATTGGCTGTTAGGACTGCCAACGGAGAAGAAGAAGAAGAAGCAGCAGTTCAAGTTGGAGAGCCGTCCCGCCGTCGAGGGCCTCGTCGTCATCGCGTCCCTCGTCGGCGCCACCCTCGTCACCCTCCTCTCCGGCGCCGCCTCTGACCTATACGGCCGCCGCCCGCTCCTCGTCCTCTCCTCCGTCCTCTACTTCCTCTACGGACTCCTCATGCTCTGGTCGTCCAACGTCTGCGTGCTCCTCCTCGCGCGGCTGGAGTACCCACACCGCACCCACATCCGCTGGAGGAAGGAGGAGAGAGGAGAGAGAAAAATCCTAATATTGGGCTGCCTCCAAGTAATTTTTGGACTGTCCCCAGTAAAAGTTCCTCAAACTTGGACTGTCCCCTAGTAAGTGATAGCCCCAAGTAAAATGGGACGTGCCCTTAGAAAAACCTAAGATTTATTGCAAAGTTATGGATAGGTTTGACGTTTGTCATATTGCTAACTGTTGTAGACCCTTGGTACTGGCCGAACCCGTTAGACATTGAAAGCAAATTTGGAACAAAATTTGAGACTACTGTAGCAAAATTTATAACCTCTTATTTATAATAGGCTTAATTGCACTTTGCTACCCTCAACTATTCCGCCTTTTCAACTTGATACCATAAACTTTTTTTCGTAACAAATTGGTACCTCAACTATTATTTTTTTTTCAACTTGATACCTAATTTTTCAAAAATGCCGAAAATGCCCTTCCCTCTTCCTTCCCTCCACCCCCTTCCCCACTCCGGCCGCCCCCCCTGCTCACTCCGGCCGCCCCCCCCTGCTAGCTCCGCCCCCCCCCCCCCCCCGTCCCCCACCCCCCCCTGCTACCTTCGGCCACCCCCTGTCCAGCCTCCCGCCCCGCCCTCCCTCCCCAGCCCCCCTCCTCCCGTGCTGCCGCGGCCTAGGGGAGAGGCGGGGGCGGGCGGGCGGGCGGAGTGAGCAGGGGGGGGATGGGGGGCGGGGGGGGGGGGGGGGGGCGGAGCTGGCAAGGGGGGGGGCGGCCGGAGTGAGCAGGGGGGGCGGCCGGAGCGTGCAGGGGGGAGGGTTAGGGGTAGGGGTAGGGGCATTTTAGTCCAAAATAATATCTGGGTACCAAATTGTTACAAAAAATAGTTTAGGGTACAAAGTTGAAAAATGGTAATAGTTGAGGGTAGCAAAGTGCAATTAAGCTTTTATAATAATATAGATAAACTAGACCCTTGGTGTCGATCACCGTAGACCCATGGCGCCAATGGGAAGCCCCACTGGTTCTGCTCTTCCATTTGGATCCCTTCTTGATACTACTAACACAACACGAAAATACCAATCGCCAAATCAACGAAGAAAATACGAGAACTCACATCTCAACTCTCAAACACGAAAATTTAAATAGAAATAACTCGATGATAAAAGTAATTTCAATTATTCAACGTCTTTAGTCCTCTCTATTTATATACAATCTCTTTATAAGAAAAGCTTATTTGAATCCTAAGAAACTAAGCCTAAAAAAAAACTAGATAAACAATAAAATAAAATATTAAAAAAATCAATGAAATCTTCAAAATCCCTCCCAAAATAGTTCCAAAGTTGTCAGAACCGGTATTTTGGTGGGACCAACTGGAATTTTGGTTTTTTCAAGAACAAAATTAGTGTCGAGAACCGAAATTTCGTCAGAATTCCATTCAGGACCATGCTACAAGCTAATCGCAACCGCGTCAATTGTGACATGACAAAATATGATGATATGGACATAAAGTTGTGCTATTTTGTTAAATAAAATTTTAACAACTCTAAATAAAGTTTTAGAGACAACTAGTTTTTAAAACTTGGTTGTATCTACTTGATCCCATCTTTTCTCTAAGAAGAAAGTTTGGAAGTTTGATATAATGTAATGGTTGGCAAAGTCTTATTGTGCTGTCTTTTTGGTGTTTCTGATCACCAACTCCAACCACTCTCCATTAGTATTCCAATAGCAGCGGATTCGTAAAGTATGATAACTTTAAAATGTTTATATATGAGCTTGTCACGACCACATGGATTAAGAAGTTGTCGCATGTTAAGAATAATATTTTTTTTGCATTATTAAATGTTAGGTATTTCTCTATTCGTGTGAATTAATACTCACTTATGTAAAGAAGTTGGCAATATGGATGTTTGTAAGTTAATAAGAAGAAATGAACATGCACAAGAACTCCATGAGATATTCTGGTAGGAGAAAGAAGAGGAATAATCAAAAAAATGTTCTATCAATAAAGAGCTCGCACGGAAAAATGTTTCAATAGAGCACTGAGTCTGTGGAAGAAAATATTGTCTACACTTGATCTTTCAAGTACCAAAGAAAGTTCAATACAAAATATTAAGCCTTTTTTTAAAAGTATCGTTACCATTAGAACACTTCAATTTGTGCATCATTTGCGATTAGTAATATCAAGTTGGTGGCTTACCTTGTCATTGACTTGGACAAGTACCTGGTGGCGTGATGTGTGCGAACCAAAGTTACGCTCGCACAAGACATAGTCATTATAAGGTTATCTGAAACACAACATCTATAAACTACGCAGAGAAAATGAACATACATTTGAAACAGTTGAACATTTTCTTTTCATTGATAATAAACATCATTACAAGACTCTATTACAATAATTGTCGCGCGGGCTTACAACTTGACTCGATTACAAAATGAACGCTAAAGAGATAGTCGTTCCATACATTACATCCAATTTTATACAACCAAAATACTTCAAAACACCTGCTATAGTGGGGAGTCGATCCATCTTCTTTTGGACTGAATGTAGAGCCTTCGAAAAGGAATTTGAAACAAGCCTTCGGCACACAGACGAGGCTTCAGAACACACTAGCATCGCCTTCAGCTAAGAGACACTTCCTTGTTGATTCGGAGCACATGTGGATAGCGAGGATCAATACATTGTCGAGTACTAGTGCATGACTAATTAAATTTCACGCTCTCATTTGGCTCAAGAAATTATGTGAAACAAGCTATATATATTCAGTGATCTTTCTAGCCATCCTAGTAAATTTTATGCAAGCATTTGATAGGGATAAAGACATAAATTATGCTAAAACTTATCCACATTAGAGTGTGTCATGCAATTTGAAGCTTACCATGTTCTTCCCTGTCAATTTTTATCATTTATGTCAAGACCCGCACCCGGATATACGGGTACGAATACGTGGGCCACGCCCAGCCTACGCCGCAGTATCGACGGTAGAGCGCTGTCAAGTATAGTATACTAACTACAACATCTAAAGATCCATAACTAGAAATGTACTCATGTCACATCACAAAAACTAAGGAAGATAAGACAAGAAATAATAACAATATCACTAGAACAACTAGAATCTGCAATGATCATAATACAGGAAAAATAAAAAAGGAACAACAAAACTAACTAAGGATAACTACCAGGCAACTCACGTAGAAGAATAGTGAGATCCACCTCAGCTAGCAACATCATGAAGTCCAATACTGAGGGCACAACTACTCCTAAAATTTGTCAACATATCCGGTCAGGATGGAACGAGTACATATATCTCATAACAGATCTCAAGATAGAATAAAAGCCATAAGACTGTAAATAGAGCATATACAATGAAATCATGGAGTGTACATATATGTATCATGACATGGTAAGCTGTAGAGCTAGAGCTAAAACAAGAAAGTAGAACTGATCGTGGTATGTACACAAATCAAGGTAAGCCATCTATCCAATGTATGTGAGTAATAGTTTCAGCTTGTGACCGGCTTGAAAACCTGTAAAGAACTGGCATGGCTAGTCATAAGTGCGGTATATGACTAACACTAGTCAAGAATGCACGATGGATTTGATCACAGGCATATGCTACTACTCCTCCACCCCCAACTGGTAGAATGGATCCAAACAGGACACGTCACTGCACGGGATTCTATGAGAAGGGAGCAAGTCTTCTCTAGAATCAGTGACCACATATTGTGCAAGAGCTACAAGGGAGCTTGCACAATACATCCCAAGCTAACAAGGAGCAACATCTCTCGTCGAGATCCAGGAATACCAATCCGTGAGAACCATGTGTCAGGAATGAGCATATCTACACTAAGTACATGAATCATAACAGTTATCATAAATAGGAAAAAAGTTATCAGAGAATGTACTCGCCTGTGATATGATATAATATGTCAACTAGATCCAATGCAGCGCCTCGAGGACCTATAGATAACAAGACGTATCAATACTATGTTTAGGAAGTAAAGTCAAATCAAATTAAATCCTATTCTGTCATTCTAGGTCAAGACAAGTCTAGTTAGGTCAACCTTGGTCATAGGAGAACATTGGAAGTCAACCCATATCAAACTAGGTCAAAAGTTGACTTACAGTTGACTTTTGGTCAACGGGTCAACTCTAGGTCAACCCTAGGTCAAGATTAGGTCTAGGCGACTATTCCTAACCATTACCAACCCTTACAACCCATATCTGAGTCCATCTTGAACTCCAAAATCCATATCTTGGCCGTAGGCCAATATCTTTATTTACCCTTTCACTAAATTCGACTCACTCACAAACCCTCTCTAATTTGATTTTCTACATTCCCTTCTCCTTCTCCTTATTCTCCGTCGTATTCTTCGTCTTATTCTTCTTCTCCTTATTCTCCTTCTTATTCTTCTTCTCCTTATTCTCCTTCTCCTTCTCCTTATTTTCCGTCTCCTTCTCCTTATTCTCCGTCTCCTTCTCCTTATTCTCTGTCTTATTCTTCTTCTTATTCTCCGTCTTCTTCTCCTTATTCTCCGTCTCCTTCTTCTTCTTATTCTCCGTCTTCTTCTCCTTATTTTTCGTCTCCTTCTTCTTTTTATTCTCCGTCTTCTTCTCCTTATACTGCTGCTCCTACTGCTATTCCTGCTAACTGCTGCTGCTGCCAGTGCTATGGCTAATGCTGCTGCCAGTGCTATGGCTAATGCTGCTGCTACTTCTTATTCTCTTCATTCCCTCCCTCTCTCTCTCTCTCTCTCTCTATATATATATATATATATATATATATATATATATATATACATATATATATATATATATATATATATATATATATATATATATATATATATTTAACATCTAGCTATATATATATATATATATATATAGCTAGATGTTAAATATATATATATATATATATATATATATATATATATATATATATATATATATATATATATATATATATATATATATATATATATATATATATATATATTTTATATATATATATATATATATATATATATATATATATAAAAATATATATATATATATATTTTTATATATATATATATATATATATATATTTTTATATATATATATATATATATATATATATATATATATATATATATATATATATATATATATATATAGCTAGATGTTTATATATATATATATATATATATATATATATATATATATATATTTATATATATATATATATATATATATAGACACTCACACACACACTAAAACACACACTCTTTCATGACACCATCACCACCACTCTCCTCTACACACACACACACACAATACATATATATATATATATATACACATATATATATATTCCTCTCTAAAAAGGAAAATCCCTAATAAATTCTTAAACTAGGTTTTTAGGAAAACCTATAAAAGCTATGGTCATAATGTGGAGAATGATCTCCTCTACATTTATTGTGAAGGAATAAATGCAAGAGACGAAATTAATGGGGGTTAATGAGCATACCTAGAATTGGTTTCCTTGAGGAAGAAGTAGCTTCAAAAGAAAAGAGTGAAATGAAGAGAGAGAGATTACTTTGTGGTGAAGTAGAGGGGGGGTGTTCGCCTGTACATGGGGGGAAGGGGTTGTGTGTGCTGTAAAGAGAGAGGGGTAAGGTGTTAGTGTTGAGAGAGAGAGAGAGAGACAATATTATATATATATATATATATATATATATATATATATATATATATATATATATATATATATTACATAAAGAGGGATATATTTAGAGTAGAGGAAAAATATCAGTAGGGAGGGTATGGGCAGTCATGATGGAGGGTAACATGGAGCTGGGGTTGGGTTCAGTGGAGCCGGGTTGGGCCAAAATGGACTAGGTGCAATAAATAAATTAATAATAGGTATTTATGATCATGGATAAATAAGTAGCATGTGGGGGCTCAAAGAAATGGGACACAAGTGTCAGGCGGGTAGTAGGCTCAATGTGGGCCATGTCCATATTTGGGGTCGACTAGGTTGGATCGATGTCGGGTCCCAAAATTAAATTGGAAGTCAGGTCACAAATTACGGTGGATAATTAATTGGCCTAAATTGACCCGAAAGTTGTGCGAAAAAAATGAAGCACAAGATGGTGTGTCTGAGTGGGACACGAAGGTCATGGGTGAAGAGCGTCTCGAGTAGATCAGGCATGACAAGTTGGTTCTTAGAAAACGACTGGTCTGGTGCTCCTAAATTAAAAGTCACGGTAACGTGCATATGATGATCAAGGAAAAGAGTGGGAATTTAATTAATAATTAAATGGTCTAAATTGACCCGAACTTGCACGAAGCAAAAAGAGTACAAGGGAACAAGTTTGAGTGGGACACGAAATATCAATGTGAAGATAATCTTGTCTACTACAAACTCCAAGAAGGAAGTTTTCAGAGACTGGCATCCCTGATGCTCTAGAATTCCAAGTCACGGTAAAGAGCATTTAATGATCAAAATTAATTATCGAGAATAAATTATTTGGAAAAATTCGAAAATAAATCCCGAAAATTCAGGGGGCTTACATCCTACCCACCTTATAAAAATTTCGTCCTCAAAATTAAAGGTTAGTAGTAGGGTTAAAACATGATAGAAGATTTAGGCAATATTTTAGGCATGATCCAAGATTGACGAGTTTCGCACGATCAAGATAATCGATTCAAAATTGTTCAGGCACGATGAGGGATTTGGCACGATAGAATCATGATACGAACAAAATTATATGTGTATGATTTCAAAATAAGTCAAGTCATTGGGGCACGATTTTAGAGACGATTTAGAGAATCGAATATATAATTGAAGTTCAAGTACGAAGTGATTTGTAGGACTTAGGTTGATGGAAATCAACCCGAAAGTCGCATAGAATCTTATAGGCCCGATCAAGGATTAAGGAGTATGATTAATAAAATCATGAAATACAATCCAAGTTCGAATGTGATTAAAATTGGGATTAGTCTAAGTTCACTTGGCACGATAGAGGTATGATAACGAAATCAAAACTTGAGCTTCGTCCGATTACAATCAAGTCAAAATTTTGATTAACAGGATTTCAGCTCGATAAAATTAGATTATAGGTCACATAAGCACGATCAAGATCCAAGTTCAGCTGTGAAAGACAATAAATCATGAATTCGAAATCAAGGTCCTAAAAGCACAATTTAGGAAGGAACCCAAGTCAATTAGGCACGGTAGAAAGTCAAGCATGTTCAATTCTAACACGAATAATTTCGTAGTCACACTAGTGAGTCGTGATTGAAAGTCAAAAATTTTAGGCACGAGTTTGAGGCAAGATAAAATGTATAGTTATGATCGTTAAAATCACGGTCAAGGAAATCCCAAGTTGTCTTAGTCATGCCAATCATCTAGGCACGACTAATTACAAGGAATTTGGATGTAATCAGGAAATGAAATCAAGGTCGAAAAGAGTTTAGACACGGGTGTCCAAAATCCAAACATGATCAGAATCGGAAATCAATACATGAGGGTTAATAGCATTGAAATCCAACCACGATAAAGGAATTAGTCTCAACACGATCTAAGTTGATCAACCTTCGAGTAAATCAGAAATTGGCAAGATGGAGGATAAGATCAACAAAGGCTGGGCACGAGCATCCAAGGATGAAAATTCAAGTCACAAAGGAATTTGAAGTCATCTAGAGTCTAGTCAGCAACCAAGACTCTCTTTGGTACGATAAACAAGACGACCAAAATTGATTGGTCATGGACAAAAAGGAATCAAAATCTTAACAGTATCAAAATTTAAGAAACAATTGAGATATGAAAATTTTAAAATTTTCAGAGTTTTTAAGTGTAGATGACAGATGTAGATATGAGATAGTTGACTGGTGATTAAGACATAGCTAAACAAGCAAAGAAAATGACGGTAAGATGAGAAAATCATCATACGATGGGGGAGAAAATAATGATAAACAAGAAATAATGGTAGGAATTATCTTGCTCAATTGGTAAAAGAAGTGAATCAACTTAAGATATGACCTGATAACCATACACGTCTATCCAAAATCATGTTGCCAGAATTTACGCCACGCCAGTAAACATAGCTGCAATAAATGATAGAGTCCATAACTAAGGCATACATCCTATAATCATGTCATCTAGATTCCTTAACACGCCATCCAGTATGGCTGCAAGAGAATCTAAATGCCACAACTAGGATAGTATATCCAAAATCAGGCTCCATGTCCTTGTCAGGCTAGCTAATATGCCTGCGATAATTTCTAAACTCCATAAATAAAGTAGACATTTGTTGTTCCTATCGTCTCCATCAAATATGTTTATCAGGATATCTTAACTCAATCCTTAAAAACTTATCTTCAAATAGAATCAAAATCGAAGTCAACAACGAACGAACATCAAGATTTAAAATTCAACAACGAATCAAAGATAAGTAAATGGAAACGAGCAGAAACAGATTTCGAGATAGGATTCAGAAGAAAATTCTCAGGAGATGTCCAAAGGTACTATCTAGGTCAAGATAAAAGGAAATTACGGGAATATAATCTAAAACAATTCCAACTTGATATGAGACTGGCAAATCATATTCACGTCTCAACCTAGAAGATATATAAGTCCAACTTATACCTTCTCTCTGGGGTCCACAAACTCATTCCAAGAAAGAATAAAGTTGATAACGGACAGATATTTCAGAAATCAGGACAGACAGAAACAAATGAGAAAAGTTTCGAAAAGTTCGAAATAAGATTCCAGGGGTCATTCCTGGAATCTACCAAGAGTTTTCTAATATGTGACTGAGTACCAAATTCATAAAATATTCCATGACTCAACCTTAATCCTAGGACAGGCTCGTAGTAGTGCAGATAAGCTCTAGCACTACCACGACTTCACATTAACTGCAAAGACTGACCTGCATGGACCACCACTAAAATGTGTCACGACCCGTACCCGGATATACGGGTACGAATACGTGGGCCACGCCTAGCCTACGCCACAGTATCGACGGTAGAGCGCTGTCAAGTATACTATACTAACTACAACATCTAAAGATCCATAACTAGAAATGTACTCATGTCACATCACAAAAACTAAGGAAGATAAGACAAGAAATCATAAAAATATCACTAGAACAACTAGAATCTACAATGATCCTAATACGGGAAAAATAAATAAGGAACAACAAAACTAACTAAGGATAACTACCAGGCAACTCACATAGAAGAATAGTGAGATCCACCTCAGCTAGCAACATCATAAAGTCTAATACTGAGGGCACAACTACTCCTAAAATTTGTCAACATATCCGCTCAGGATGGAACGAGTACATATATCTCATAACAGTTCTCAAGATAGAATAAATGCCATAAGACTGTAAATAGAGCATATACAATAAAATCATGGAGTGTACATATATGTATCATGACATGGTAAGCTGTAGAGCTAGAGCTAGAACAGGAAAGTAGAACTGATCATGGTATGTACACAAATCAGGTTAAGTCATCTATCCAATGTGTGTGAGTAGTAGTTTCAGCTTGTGACCGGCTTGGGAACCTGTAAAGAACTGGCCTGGCTAGTCATAGGTGCGGTATATGACTAACACTATTCAAGAATACAAGATGGATTTGATCACAGGCATACGCTACTACTCCCCCACCCCTAACTGGTAGAATAGATCCAAATAGGATACGTCACTGTACGGGATTCTATGAGAAGGGAGCAAGTCTTCTCTAGAATCAGTGACCACATATTACGTAAGAGCTACAAGGGAGCTTGCACAATACATCCCAAGCTAACAAGGAGCAACATCTCTCGTCGAGATCCAGGAATACCAATCCGTTAGAACCATGTGTCAGAAATGAGCATATCTACACTAAGTACATGAATCATAACAGTTATCATAAATTGGGAAAAAGTTATCAGAGAATGTAATCGCCTGTGATATGATATAATAGGTCAACTAGATCCATTGCTGTAATACCCAATTTTCTAAAATGAGGGTAATTTTGAAATTTTGTATTTTAATTTATTTAATTATGATATTTAATTAATAATATGATTTTTAATTATTTTTAAACTATTTAAATTATGACTTATGATTTTGGTGTTTGACTAGTGTAACCTTGGAGACTGTTGACCTAGAGCCTAGCCATGTGATTTGGATGTTTGATTAGTACATTTTAGCCTAGAGGATATTTTGGTCATTTTAGGATTTATTTGAATTTTTGAGAATTTTTAGAAATTATTTTGGAATTGTTTGAATGAGGGTTGACTAGGTTGACTTTGACTAGTTTGACTTTGTGACCTAACCCTAGTTGAGTTGGACTTGACTAGATATGAGATCCTAGGTTAAGTTAAGTTAACCATACTCTAGTTAGGGAAACCAATTAGGAATTTTGAGTTTGAATGGAAGGATTTTGACCACAAGTCATGGCTTGTGATTTTTAAGTCATTGATTTATGACTAAGCCCTAAGCCCATTAGTCAAGTGCCCAAACCCTAACCCTAACAATTTTGTCCAGCCAACTTAACCCTCCTAGGGATTCCCCCCTTATAAATAATCTCTTAGAATTTAGGGCTAGCCTCTTTAGGAAGGAGCAAGTTTAGAAAGAGGTATTTTCCCTATTTCAAAAATCCTTAGAAAATCCATTTTTCTTCCTTTTTAATCCAAACAAATTTCAAAAGGTTTTAATCTGAGTATTCTTGCTGTTTTTATAACTTATTCTCAGATTCAAATCAATTTGGAGGAGTTTCACCATCAAGAGGAGCATCTCTCTTTAGAGTTTTTTGGGGGTTTTGATACTTTGAGGTAACTTCCTATTTTTACCATAGAATCCTGAGATTTTTGCATCATTAGGGAGCCCTAGACCTAACCTAACAGTAGGAATAGGAAACCCTAGGTTTTTGAGTCCTTTCGTGTCCAGACTGGACACGTATCTGTGCACTGTCCTAGGTGTTTGATGGAATGCCACAGAGGAACTTTTTGTGTTATTTTCGAGATCTTTTTGAATAGAAAATTAGTATTTGTTGTCGCTTACACGATTCTTCATGACTGAGGGTGTCTCTGTGTCGCATCATGTCGTATTCGACACGTGCACACACGTGTGCGCGAGCGGGGGACTGTGCGCGTGTCCTGCTGTGCGGGGGCTATTTCTCTTCGGACACAGCACAAGGACACGTGAAACTCGACACACACTAGGGGGCAATGACTGAGACCACGTGTGTCAAGTATCATGTGTCCCTGTGTCGTATCGAGTGAGCACGAGGCTCTGTACTGATTCGAGACTGACAGGTTCAGTCGATTTGGGTGTCACTGATACGCGTGTGTAAGTCAGACACGCGGACACTAGGACCCAGTGCAGACACCTAGACACGAGGACCTATCCTAGATGAACCTAGGTTAGTGACCTCGAGACACGTTGTGTCTTGTATCGTGTGCACGATACGCGTGCACACGTGCACGATGATTGTGCACTGCTGTGTATAGTTTTTACTGTTTTTGGTTTTAAAGTGATTGGACACGTTTGTGTCCACTTTTGTGGACACAAACACATTACGTAACACATATGCAATGTGTATTCACATTACCAACCTTTTATTTGAATTTTAATATGTTTTCATTAGGTTTTCAGCAATTTACCAAATTTCCAATATGTGTATCTTTTTCCTGAAATTCTAGTTTTCAAAATATGACATTGGACACCTATTTTAACCTATGCAATGCTGTTAAAATGTTGGTTTAAGTCCCAATATGGGTTCTCCTATATATAATCTAGTTGTGTATCAGTTTTGGTGTGATTTGGTGATGTGTGGGAATCAATATGGGGATGTATGAAAACTGGAAACTAAGTTTCAGTTTTCTGATTTGGGATTGATTTCTTTTGTTTTGATTTTACTGAGAATTCCCCTTCTTTACTGATTTCAGTGTATTGTCGCTTTTCCTAGTTACTCTAACACAGTTTTCACATTCACAAACACACCCTCACATGACTTATTCACTATCTAGCATTACACCACTCCATTTGAGTCCTAAACCACCCCAAAACAGGTCCTAAATTCAGTCCCCCTTGCACCCTATTACTGTCCTATGTGAATGACCCCCATGGCAATCACATTCCTGTCCCTAACATCCTATTAACAGACCCCAAAATCAGTCCAGATGATTCCCTTGGCTATCACCTAAGCATCCTTATATATTAGCCACCAAATGCCCCTACATACTGCCATATTACTGCTCTAAACACAGCCCCTAGTATACCCCATATACCTGTTCATATGCAGCCTACAAGCCCACAAATCAGCCCTTAAATCCAGCACATGATAGCCCTAAACTCAGTCCTTATTTCCTCCACAAAATCAGTCCAGATTTCTTCATGTGTTGTCCTGTTTCCTGTCCACATAATCACCCCCACATCCTGTCCTATACAGCCCCTTCCAAGCACACAAATCTGTCCTATATACATGTATCATGTTGCCTTTATATATGTGAGTGTGAGTCTAGATTTGGGTGTAGAGTGAACCAAAACCATTGTGAGCCTATGTATATATATGTGTGTGAGTAAGAGTGTGTGTCAGTGAGCCTAAGAGTGTAGTGTGTGAGCTTTTGAGTATATGTGTGAGGTTATATGGGAGAACCTATATGTTTTCATATATGAGTTAGTGAGTGTGAGTCTAAATATGGATATAGTGAGCCTATATATATATAGCTACTAGTCTATAGGTGAGCATGAGTGTTAGCGTATATGTAAACCTATAGGTAGAGCCTAGTGTGACCATGTGTAAGTGGGTATAGTATCATGAGTGTTGTGTGCGAGTGAGTGTTAGGGAGATGTGAGAGTGATATGTGATACTGGTAAGGTATAGGACAAGATAAAGGGTAGATAACCAACATGTGCCATAAGATGACTTAGATGACCTAGATACTAGGTTTTCCTGGTAGGTAATATTAGTATAGGATAGTATCTAGCTATCCTAGGAAACCTAGGCTAGTATTCCTAGGTTAGAGTGGTATTGTGCAAGGTATTGGTATTTACCTTGGTAAGGTAATGTAGGTAATACATAGAAATAGGGTAATTGAGTTTGGAGTCTAAGATAGAGTTAGAAATTGGTTCCCTTGGTTGGTAATGATCAAATATAGTGCTCATAGACTAGTTTTGACGTCGGTTGACCATTTTGACCAAAAGTCAACAAAAGTCAACCGAGAGTCAAACTTAGCCTTTAAGCGACCAGATTTGACCAAAACCAAACCAGAGTTGACCAGTTGACTGAAAGTCAACAGTTGGTCAACATGTGACTTGTTTGACCTAGGGTTGACTCCGTGTTGACCAGAGTTGACCAGAGTTGACTTTTTGACCAAAAGTCAACTGTAAGTCAACCCTTGACCCAAATTTACCTAGTTTGACTTGGATTGATTTTCTGTGACCTTGTTTGACTTGATTGCCCTAGTGTGACTCAGTATGACCTAGTATGACCTAGTTTAGCTTGGTGTGACTTAGATTTGACCTAGATTGACCTAGATTCATTTAGAATGTATTGTAATGCTTCTTATTATCATTTTCAGACTCATAGTGACTTGTACTGTTCTATAGGAGACAGACACCACTCCTCGGACAATATATTCTCTTCAGACACTCAGACTATCAGGCGAGTACATTCTCTGACCATTTCATACTTGTCTGGATTTACATTCTTGCTCTAGATTACTGTACTTGATGCTGACACGACTGTTATTATGGATTGGTACTATATGGATCTCCTTTTGGGATTTATCCCCTTGTATTCACTAGATACATATTGTGATGTGCGTTTCACTTCTATATTGTATTTACTGAATACCTATATCCTTGTATACTCCTTGTGCATATTGTACTCTCAGTATCACATGAGTCCCAGGGATAGACCATTGTACACTATTGTATAACATTGTACAACTATTGTATAACATTGTATATCTATTGTATAATATTATACATCCATTGTATAATATTGTACACTATTGTGCAAGATAACGTAACTGGAGTGGATCCTTGTGTATTGATTGGGGAGGGGGAGTAGAATTGGTTATGTACTCAAATCCTATTGTACAACATTGTATAACTATTGTATATGTCTATTGTATACCCACGTACAATGGAGTTACCATTGCATTTTCCTAGCCCGTTTACATAAGCAGATTGTACTCTAAAATCACATGTTCCTTACAGTTCTTACTTATCATATTTAGATATTTTCTGTTATCAAATCTCTACTGTTTTTCATATACCTTCTTCTTTCAGCGTTTCATGTACTTTACTCTATTGCATGCTTTATATTTCCTAACTCGATATGAACTGTGTGAGATGTTTTATGCTCGCTTCCGTCCTGACTGGACCTGTTGAAAATATTACAGAGGATGAGGAGGAGGCCTGCGTAGACACCTACTATGGGGCAGCAGTAGATGCCATGTGTGACCCAGATTTCCAGCCTGATCCACTAGCTTAGAGACTGAGGCTCCCTAGTCTAGGTTTACTATTTCTGTCTTCTGAGATCTGATTGTATATATTCTTTCATTTTCAGTATTAGAGACTTGTATTGAGTTGGATGTACTGTTTTGTATGGCAGTAGACACTTAGACTCTTTCTCTCTGATTGTATCCTGTGGATCTTTTTATTCCAGTATCTATCTATCTTTTATTTTCATCATTCTGCCTTAGATGTGATTGAGACTGTATATTGTTATGTCACCTCCATTCGGAGTGTACATACTGTACAGGTACCTTTATATTGTTAGATGATTGACCTAGGACAGCGTTCTACCGCCGACACTGCGGCGTAGGCTGGACGTTGTTACATTCTCGTACCCTCACAGTGGGTGCAGGTCGTGACAAATGCAGCACCTCGAGGACCTATAGATAACAAGACGTATCAATACTATGTTTAGGAAGTAAAGTCAAATCAAATTAAATCCTATTCTGTCATTCTAGGTCAAGACATGTCTAGTTAGGTCAACCTTGGTCATAGGAGAACATTGGAAGTCAACCCATATCAAACTAGGTCGAAAGTTGACTTACAGTTGACTTTTGGTCAACGGGTCAACTCTAGGTCAACCATAGGCCAAGACTAGGTCTAGGCGACTATTCCTAACCATTACCAACCCTTATAACCCATATCCGAGTCCATCTTGAACTCCGAAACCCATATCTTGGCCGTAGGCCAATATCTTAATTTACCCTTTCACTAAATTCGACTCACTCACAAACCCTCTCTAATTTGATTTCCTACATTCCTTTCTCCTTCTCCTTCTCCTTATTCTCCGTCTTATTCTTCTTCTTATTCTTCTTCTCCATATTCTCCTTCTTATTCTTCTTCTTATTCTTCTTCTCCTTATTCTCCTTCTCCTTCTCCTTATTCTCCGTCTCCTTCTCCTTATTCTCCGTCTTATTCTCCGTCTCCTTCCCCTTATTCTCCGTCTTATTCTTCTTCTTATTCTCCGTCTTCTTCTTCTTATTCTTCGTCTCCTTCTTCTTCTTATTCTCCGTCTTCTTCTCCTTATTCTCCGTCTCCTTTTTCTTCTTATTCTTCGACTTCTTCTCCTTATACTGCTGCTCCTACTGCTATTCCTGCTAACTGCTGCTGCTGCCAGTGCTACAGCTAATGCTGCTGCTGCTGCTATGGCTAATGCTGCTGCTGCTGCTACTTCTTATTCTCTTCATTCCCTATATATATATATATATATATATATATATATATATATATATAGAGAGAGAGAGAAAGAGAGAGAATAAGGGAGGTAGGGTGCCACCTCATGGGAGGGTGTCTACTTGTCACCCCCCATGCTATCATCATGCACATGGGTACATGATGATAGCATGTGAGGGGTGACAAGTAGACACCCTCCATAGGGTGGCACCTCACCTCCCTCATCCTCTATATATATATATATATATGCTGCTGCTGCTGCTACTTCTTATTCTCTTCATTCCCTATATATATATATATATATATATATATATATATATATATATATATTTTATATATATATATATATATATATAATATATATATATATATATATATATATATATATATATATATATATATATATATATATATATATTTATATATATATATAAATATATATATATATATATATATATTTTTTTTTTATATATAAATATATATATATATATATATATATATATATATATATATATATATATATATATATATATATATATATATACTCTCAAACACACAACACATCTATATATATATATATATATATATATATATATATATATATATATATATATATATATATATATATATATATATATATATATATATATACTCTCAAACACACAACACATCTACATATATATATATATATATATATATATATATATATATATATATATATATATATATATATATATATATATATATATATATATATATATATATATTCCTCTCTAAAAAGAAAAACTCCTAATAATCCTTAAACTAGGTTTTTAGGAAAACCTATAAAATCTATGGTCATAATGTGGAGAATGATCTCCTCTACATTTATTGTAAAGGAATAAATGCAAGAGACGAAATTAATGGGGGTTAATGAGCATACCTAGAATTGGTTTTCATGAGGAAGAAGAAGCTTCAAAATAAAAGAGTGAAATGAAGAGAGAGAGATTACTTTGTGGTGAAGAAAAGTAGAGGGGGGGTGTTCGGCTGTACATGGAGGAAGGGGTTGTGTGTGCTGTAAAGATAGAGGGGTAAGGTGTTAGTGATGAGAGAGAGAGAGACAATATTATATATATATATATATATTATTATATTATATATATATATATATATATATATATATATATATATATATATATATATATATATATATGTGTGTGTGTGTGTGTATATATATATACAAGGAGAGAGAATTAGATATTTATACATAAAGAGGGATATTTAGAGTAGAGGAAAAATATCAGTGGGAGGGGTATGGGCAGTCATGATGGAGGGTAACATGGAGCTGGGGTTGGGTTCAGCGGAGCCGGGTTGGGCCAAAATGGACTAGGTGCAATAAATAAATTAATAATAGGTATTTATGATCATGGGTAAATAAGTAGCATGTGGGGGCTCAAAGAAATGGAACACAAGTGTCAGGCGGGTAGTAGGCTCAATGTGGGCCATGTCCATATTTGGGGTCGACTAGGTTGGATCGATGTCGGGTCCCGAAATTAAATTGGAAGTCAGGTAACAAATTACGGTGGAAGGTCATGGGTGAAGAGCGTCTCGAGTAGATCAGGCATAACAAGTTGGTTCTGAGAAAACGACTGGTCTGGTGCTCCTAAATTAAAAGTCACGGTAACGTGCATATGATGATCAAGGAAAAGAGTGGTAATTCAATTAATAATTAAATGGTCTAAATTGACCCGAACTTGCACGAAGCAAAAAGAGTACAAGGGAACAAGTTCGAGTGGGACACGAAATATCAATGTGAAGATAATCTCGTCTACTACAAACTCCAAGAAGGAAGTTTCTAGAGGCTGGAATCCCTGATGCTCTAGAATTCTAAGTCACGATAAAGAGCATTTAATGATCAAAATTAATTAAATCAAAATTAATTATCGAGAATAAATTATTTGAAAAAATTCGAAAATAAATCCCGAAAATTCAGGGGGCTTACAATTTACTAGCATAGTGTGCACAATTTGTATATGTAAAGGTCATTGGCATCACAAGCCATCTTGGACTACAGCTGAATTTAGAAGGCAGCCCTTTTAGCGCGAGTAGCGAGCTCCGTTGAAAGTTCATCGAATAACCATTTTTTGCTTTTATCTAGCACAATTATCTTTTGCTTTCTCCTAGGCTGAATCAAACTCGTGTCCCAGGGTATTGTTCGAGGAAGCCGTTCCTTGTGCTCAAGTTGTCCATGATCGTGCTAGGTTAGACTAGTTATTCAAGCATGACCTTTAATTCGTGAGCAACTTAACCATTTCTATAACTGTTTTGTCGTATTGTGGCGACAATTATTCAATGACGCAAACATTGCTTATCAAAGTTCTATAACAGGTATAACATATTGAGCATGTAGCATATGATATGACAGTTTTATAGTAGATGTGCATAAGAAAGCATGTAGCAGTTTCATGGCATAACAGTTCTATAGCAAACAAACGTGAGAGATCATGCAACAGTCCATTAAAATTAAGCATTCATGTCATTTGCATAATCAACTACCATTCTATCGATTGATTGGAGAACACGAGAGCCAAAGGGGGGAAGGGTCCGGCCACTCACTTTGATTGTTTGAGGCGAGAGGGGTGAAGGTCTTGTTGCGCTAGACGATGCCTACACGATCACCTGAAATCTCACAAGCAACGCATCAGCACTCTACCCTCCTATCCGAGTTCGATATAAATTACGAAGTTCAAAAAATGCAAGCAATAAAATACATCAAAAATATTTACGAAAATGCATTCACAAAAACAAAGTCAAAGAAGCAAGTGCGGCATGAAAATCAGAACAACGGGAGGTCTTTTTCGACTCAACCGTAGAGTCCATTCTCGAGACGCAACCCGCTGAATATGGGATTTAATTCCGAAGAAGCTATTCCATAACGAGAAAAATATCTTAATTCAATCGGTCCCGACCAAATCGATAATGACAGTGTTTCTTAACTGCATTACTAGTTGGAAGGTTAGATACGGAGGAATTATTCAATCTCTTCGAGAGCGGTCAGTGGAAGCTTTAGAGGGGTTCTATGGTAAAGAAGCAAGTACGACATGAAAAGCAGAACAACGGGAGGTCTCTTCTGATTCAGCCGTAGAGTCCATTCTCGAGGCGCAACCTGCTGAATATGGGATTTGATTCCGAAGAAGCTATTCCATAACGAAAAAAAATCTTAATTCAACCGGTCCCAACCAAATCTATAGCGTCAGTATTTCTCAACTGCGTTACTGGTTGGAAGGTTAGATAATAAGGAATTATTCAATCTTTTCAAGAATGGACAGTGGAAGCTTTACATAGGTTCTATGGTAATTTCCAGATGAAGCAAAAAAGTTCACCTCTACTATATTGAAGAGAGCACATCGAAGGCACATGAGGTGAATGCAACTAGTGAGGCGTCTAGCAAGTTGTCGCACAGGTGGGTTAGCTATATCAGTAAGAAGGGAATAAGCTACTTGTTGAATATGAAAGTGATTTCGGAGCTCAAATATGCAAAGTTGGAGAGATGCACGTACTGTTTCACAGGAAGCCAAACCAAGTATCTTTATAAAGTCATCCATCTCTAATTAAGCCGGCGTTGCTCGAGTTCATTCACTCGGATGTCTGCGGTCCAATGAAGGTAAAATGTGGTGCTTCTTACTTTTTACTTTTATTGATGATTGTTCCAGAAAAGTTGCTCTAAAGACCAAAGATCAGATGATGTCCACTTTCAAAGAGTTTCAGGCCTCAGATGATGTCATGACCCACACCCGGTTTAGGGGCATGAGCACGTGGGTTTGTCCAGCCTACGCCGCAGTGTCGGCGGTACAACGCTGTATAGGTCAACTATAACATCTAACATCAACAACACAAAATATAAACCTATCATCTTCGTACGGAGGAATATATATGACATATGAACACAACTCAATTACATGAATCTGAGAAAGATAAGCACGATGAATATGATAGAAGATAAAGATAAAATAGATAGAGTATGAAATAGTAACAGAGTCACAAACACACATGTTTAGAATTTAAGATAGTAGAAATTCTAAAATAAATACTACCGACCTAAAGTATCAAATCTGGAATACAAGTCTAGTAAAGCTTAGCTAAACTAAGTCACTACTGGCGGTGCATCCTCTACAAGCACCAGCTCCACAGGCAAGTACGGATCAAAGTCACCATCTATCCCAAACCCGTAGAAGGTTGTGCAATCAGCCTCTAAGTCCTATGAAAATAGTTATCCAGTCAGAATTGGAGCAAAGTACAAATGCGAACATCAGTTCCATTAAATTGATAAATACTATAAGAAACAGTTATAGTTGTATATATGATAGAATATCAAAATTGGAAATAAGAAGTGTAAGGTAAACTGAATATCATGTCATGGTGTGAGAATATATAGTAAACTGGAATGTAAAGTGATACAGTCACATCTGAGTACAATATAAGTATAAATGGTATCTTGAGATATTAGTGTGTTATGTGATCGGCTTGGGTCCGTATCAGGCTATTCCATTTGACCGACTATGCACAAGTACAAGTATAGAAGATTAGGCCGGGTATAATAGAAAGCTATGCACAAGTAGTATCAGATCGGGCTACACCCTACGTGTGGCAAGGGTGAGCTATGCACAAGTATTAAACAAGTGGGGTATTGATACATAACCTCTAATAACTCCCCAATCCCCCGAATAGTATAATGGATCCAACCATGACACATCATGACATAGGATTCAAAGAGCATGTGGCCAGCCCACTCCCAAATCGGTGTCTATAAAAGTACAAAAAATAGTATCGAACAAGTACCAATATACCAGGTTAACTGGAAATAACATCTCATGACGGGATCCAACGTATACTAGTCCGTGTATCCTCATGTCGAGAATCAAGTAAAATACTACAACTGAATAGATATAGAAAATATTAAAGTAATAAAAACTATCAGAGAATGTACTCGCCTGTGGTCATGAGCGGTCAATGTGAACCAAGGTTCAAAGTGGAGTCACAAGACCTATAAATGAGATTTTTATATGTTAAAGGGGTTTAACAGTATTATTCATGGTTTTCTAGTACGTGATATGCAATCTAGGTCAAGCTAGTTCAAGTTTGACTTACAGTTGACTTTTGGTCAACTGGTCAACCCTGGTCAAACCCTAGTTAAATCTAGGTTAGGCTATCTGTCACGACCCGCACCCGGAGTAAGGGCACAAGTGTGAGACGACGTCCCAGCCTACGTCGCAGAAATGACATAGAATGCTGTCTAGGTCTACTATCTAACAATAGTTATAATATCAAAACCTGTCGAGAATGGTCAACTCCGAACGGAGGACAAGCAATGACAATATAATATACTCAATCACAAATTCTAAGAATGATAGATGATACTGAAAGATAAATGCAACATGATTTATAAATATTATCCTGAAAATCCAACACAGAATAATACAAGTCCAAAATCTCTGAGTCAACAATCTCAATACAAATAACAAGCCAAAGTAATCTGGAGACAAAGTCCAGTACTATACTAAAACCAGCTAAACTGTACCAAGGCCTCATCTGCTAAAGCTAGCCCCTGCTGTACTAGGGTCTCCAACTCTATACCAACCACGTCATGAGGACCGTAATAGGTAGGGAACTCCTCCTCATCATTTGTAATATTTTCAACGGGTCCAATCAGGATGGAAACGAGTACAAATCTCAAACAACAGTTCTAGTTAGACAATATTAAAAATACAGCAGTAGATAGATAGAATATGCAAGGTAAGTAGAACGTACATGCATCCTGGCAGCGTATGTCAAAACTGTAAATGAAAAGGGTAAAAGAACAGTATATAAGATATACGAAAAATCTGGAACTGCTATCTGTGTGAGTTTAGCACTAGTTTCAACATATAATCGACTTAGAACTTGATACAATATTTGGCCTGGCTAATCATACGTGAGTGTATGATTAACACTATACAGTAATGATACAATGGTGATACAATGATGACACAATGCTGGTACTGTGGGGTATTGATCACATATCTACGCTAACATCCCCATCCCTGACTAGTATAGTGGATCCAGTCATGACACGTCATGAACGTATTCTCTGTGAAGTAGCTCTCCTTCACATGAATCGTGTCTATACAATGAACAAGGAACAAGGAAGACTTGCACAAGGCATACCATATATATGAGGAATAACATCTTATGACGGGATCCAGACAAATACCAATCTGTGTGAACAATGTGTCGAGAGAACAAGAATATCTACACTAAATACAAGAAACAAAGACGATATCATAAAACATAAATATTATCAGAGAATGTACTCGCCTGATACCCTGAATGACTGATGAAAACAGATGTCTGAACCGAAGTCACAAAGTCCTAGTTAAAGCAATATAAGTTATGATGTGTTCAAAATTAAGGTAAATGAAGTATACAATGCAATCTACATGATTTCCAAGTTAATCTAGGTCAAAGTCAACTCTAAGTCAAACCTGGTCACCATGGTCAACATCTATGGGTTGGTCAACCATCTAGTCCACAAGGTCAAACTAGGTCAACCAGTCCATATTGGTCATATCTAGGTTTTAGGGCACTACCTTGGTGTACCAAGGTATACAAACCTCATCTATGCCAATATCTTAGATATTCACCTACCAAGCCTACCAATAGGCTCAAAAGCCAAATCGTATACATTATCTAATACTCAAGCCTTAGACACTATCTAAAATATATACATACTCAAACTATATACAACCACCCTTATACAATGTAAATCCTAACTCTAAACTTAACACCAACTCACCAACTATATATACTACCATATATATATATATACACAAAACTCAATACATATATATCACACTATATATATATCACTATAATATATGAAGTAAACCCTCTAATCTAATCCATAACCTATAGACTAAACCTACCCTCTAGTGCTAACCCAAAACTTAAACCAAACACTCACACTCACTTATCTCCCTAACTAACACACATACTATCACTAACATATATCTAAACTTCCAAGTCCCCCTAAACTCTAACATACAATACACAATATATGAAATCCTCATACACTAACTCATACTCACACTCTACTTTAACACCTAACTCACATAACAAAGAACAAGGGGCTGCCTAGTGCAGCCCCTACTGCTGCTGTCAAGTTACCTTAGCCCTCAACTTGCAATACAAAGCTCAGGCCAAGGCAAGCCAGAGGCTGCATTGCTCATATTGTTGCTGCTCTATTGCCTAAGCACTGTTGCTTACTGTTGGCCCATTGGTTATGGTCAAACCTGATTTTAATAATTGATCAAACTCTGTCTCGATATCAATGCAAGTCAATTCAGATGTTTACTACGATGTTTTGGACATTGCTCAACGATGGATATCTACTATGTTCAAGACCGAAGCTGTTTGCCATTCAGAATTTATTTCCTTCAAAATAATATAATTTTCCATTTTATTGAGTCTCGGAATACATTGTACACCAAGTCGTACTGGCAAATAGGCTATCCGGAATCGTTTTTCAAAATCACCCTATCCTTTTAAAAAATAACCTATGTTTTTGAAAAACATCCTTTTTACAAAAAGCTTCTGAAGGACTTTTCAAAAAGCCAAAATGATTTTTTTTCAAAATCAACTGGCAGAGTTCGGCCAGAGTTCGGCCAAGTTGAACGTTATGTGAACGTTTGATTTTGAACTTGGTCTCACTTCAGTTGCGGTTTGTTACAAAGAGTTCTGTCCGAATTATGCCCGAATTCTGTCAGAGTTCTGTCTTTGGAAAAACTATAAATAGAGAAGGATTTTGATCATTTCAAATCACCAATTCACTTTCAATCTCTTCTCTTCTAAAGCTTACATTTCTTCCAAAGAGTTCTAAAAAGTTTTTATTTTCAAATCCTAAGCCAGTTACAATCCCCTAGTCGATTTGCCAGTACGGTGTGGTCTAGAAGTTTCAGAGCGATTGTAATCAGAGGCTTGATTGAAGAAACAACTCTTCACAATTGAAGTTGGTCGAGTTCTTCGTATCAAAGCTCGCGTCTGTAGAAGTTGCAAGGACTTCGTATGAAAACTTGCGGAATTTTCCAATAGTGGATTCAACTGGAAGCTAGAGTTCTTCCGACTAGACTAGTCCTCACAAGAAAAAAACTAATATAAATCTTAGTATTTGTGTTTGCCTTCTGATCACTCTTTTATTTCTATCATTTACTTTGCGATTATTTTTATATCTGTGATCTAACTACTAACGAGATTTTGCCTACTCTATTCACCTCCCTAGAGTATTCTGCTTTACAATTTTGTTCCTACAATTGGTATCAGAGCAGGTAAAATTGTAGTTATATTCAATTGTTATATAGATCACAGCATTACACATGGCAACTGTGAAATTCACAAGTGAAGGCCAAGCCACAAACAGACCTCCACTGTTTGACGGCACAAACTATACTTATTGGAAAACACGTATGAGTTTCTTTCTGAAATCTCTTAATTTTGACTTATGGTCTATAGTTATTGATGGCTATAGAAAGTTCCATCGTATTAATGTTGATGGTGTTTTAGTTGAAAAACCCCATGACAAATATACAGAGGATGAAAAAAAAAAGGTCAGTCTTGACGCACGTGCTATTAACTCTCTATTTTGTGCTTTAGACAGAATTGAATTCAACAGGGTGTCTACTTGCACAACATTAAACGAAGTGTGAAAATTTCTCGAAGTAACCCACGAAGGAACAACACAAGTCAAGGAGTCAAAGATCAGCAGACTTACTCAGGAGTACGAGGCGTTCAAAATAAAGCCAAGTAAATCAGTCACTCAGATATTTACAAGATTCTTGGATATTATAAATCCTCTGTCTTTACTAGGCAAGGATTACAGTAACCATGAGAAGATTCGCAAACTTCTATGAGCCCTTACAAAGAACTGGATTCCAAAGGCTACAGCAATCATTGAAGGGAACGACCTCTCAACAATGTCTCTGGAAACACTCATGGATAAGCTACTCACTCACGAGTTAGAACTTCAAGACTTTGAAGATGCTACACCAAAGGAGAAGTCAGAAAAGTCGATCGCTCTCAAGGCTCAACATAGAAGAACTGTCGAAGACGACTCTGATGACAGCGACTCTGACTCTGAAGATCAAGCTCTTCTGGTAAGAAAATTCAAGAAGTTCATGAAATTTAACAGGAGAACAAAAGACAGCAACAACAACAACAAGAAAGATCCTATTTACTACGGATGCAAGACGAAAGAACACATGAAGAAAGTTTGTCCCACAGCATCATCATCAAAGAAAAGCAGCAAGTATGACAAATGCTACCTGAAGAAATCTACATCAAGAAAATACGCCAACACAAGCATATGGCATGAAAGTTAAGCCAGCGACTCAGAAGGCGAACAATCAGATGACGCTGCAAATGTATGCTTGATGGCTTGCGATCAGGTAATCACCAATCCTCTATTTGATCCTTATGATGATTTCACCTTTGAACAACTAGGAGAGGCTTTCAGTGACCTGCTAAATGATTACAGGAAATTGTATAGTAAATATGAAACCTCTAAGAAGGTACTCAAAGAGTACAAAGGTCAAATAGGAAGACTTACCGACCAACTAGATCATGTTAGAAATAATGACTCTTTAAATGGGTCAGGTGAGCTTTCTTCTATTAAGTTGTTACACGAGACTGTTAAGCTATCCGAAGAAAAAGATCAAACTATTATCCAATTAAAGGAAGACCTATCTAAGAAGAGAAAGATTCTCCAGTGTGCACAGGTCAGATTAGAATCACTCACATCTGACTATACTAGATTATATGACACTTCCAAAAAGTTAGAAATTAGTTTAGGAAAATGGCCTGAAGTTGCTGCTTCCTATTCTAACACGTGTCAATTATCGAATCATCAGAACACGCCCAACATTGTCAGACCAAACCATACCAAAACTATGCCCAAGAAGACTAATAGGCATGCATTCTCCTATACTAGAAAATCAAAACCTACCAATCATGCACCTTGCACTACTTTCAATACTCAACATGCTAAATGTCATTATTGTGTCCTCATTGGTCATATATCTTCTGCATGTAGAATCAGAAAGTTAGTAGATTTAAATGTTTATGCATGGATACCAAAAACTAACCAGTCAGGATCCTACAAGAAATGGGTACCAAGAGTTTTATCTGCAAATTATTTTGTAGGTGGGACGCCCTTCACATGCTAGAAGCAAATGGATCCTCGACAGCGGTTGCTCACGGCACATGACCGGTGACGCTTCATTTTTCACAACACTGTCGAAGAGGAATAAAGAAGGATATGTCTCCTTCGGTAATAATTTAAGAGGGTACATAATCAGTATCGGTGACATTGGTAAGGCTCCATTTCCAGTGATTAAAGATGTTTGTCTAGTTACCGAGTTAAAACATAATCTGCTCAGCATAAGCCATTTAGCTGATCACGATTATGGTATTAACTTCGTCAAAGATAAATGTACTATAGTTGATAGTTCAACTGGTAGTACTATATTTGAAGGTATTAGGGAAGACAACATATATGTTTTCTATTTGTTGGAAGATGCTAACAAAGCAGGTAGATGTTTGATGGCCAAAAGCATTGAGAGTTAACTATGGCATATGAGACTCGGTCATACAAACATGGATACAATTTCAAGACTATCTACAAAGAAGTTGGTATGCGGCTTACCGGACATTTCTTTCAAGAACGATACAGTATGTAGTGAATGTGAAAAAAAAAGCTACTAAATTCGTATTCAAATCCAAGAACGCTGTAAGTACCACTAGACCTTGACAACTGTTGTATATGGACTTATTTGGACCCAGTAGAATTACTAGTCTAGGTGGTAAGTTATATGCATTTGTCATTGTAGATGATTTTTCTAGATATATATGGGTTTATTTTTTTGTACGCAAGAACGATGCATTATCAGAATTCGTTACCTTTTACAAGAAAGTACAGAATAAAAAAGGGTTCATGATTACTCGCATTCATAGTGATCATGGCGGCAAATTTGAGAATGCAGAATTCAAGCAATTTTGTGACCCATATGATTATTTGCATGAATTCTCTTGCCCTAGGACTCTACAACAAAATGGAGTTATGGAACGTAAGAACAGAACTCTATCTGAAATGGCTAGAGTAATGTTAAACCAGTTTAGTCTACCTAGATACTTATGGGCTGAAGCTATAAACATAGCATGCTATATTCTCAATAGGGTTCTAATTCGACCTATATCGAAGAAGACTCCCTATGAACTATGGTTTGATAGAACACCAAATATTTCATATTTCAAGATTTTTGGTTGTAAATATTTTATTCTTAATACAAAAGACAATTTGAGTAAATTTGATAAAAAGGCCGATGAAGGTATATTTTTAGGTTATGCAGCAAAGAGCAAAGGATACATAGTCTTCAACAAAAGAACCATGATCATCGAAGAATCTATCAATGTCAAGTTTGATGAGCTAAATCAACACTTAGACGATGATGACAATGAAGACTTAATCATACCAAGTACAGCCACTGCAAAACTTTTACACAAAGATGCAGAACTATCACATCAAGCATCAGATGAACCTCCAAGCAAAGAAATCGGAACTAGCAATCCTGAGACTATACCAAAAGAGATGAGATTCCTGGCTAATCATCCAAAGGACTTGGTAATTTGTGAGATTACCAAGGGTGAAAGTACTCGTTCCTCTAATAAAGATATAGCTTCTTGTGTTGCTTTTGTTTCGCAGTTAGAACCCAAAAATATTGAAGAAGCATGTAGTGATAATTTTTGGTTAGATGCTATGCAAGAGAAATTAAACCAATTCGAACGGAATCAAGTTTGGGAACTTGTTCCCAAGTCCATTGATCATTCGGTCATTGGCACCCGATAGGTATTCTGAAATAAACTGAATAAGAATGGTTTAGTGACTCGTAATAAGGCTCGACTCGTAGCTCAAGGATACAATCAAGAAGAAGGTATCAACTACGATGAGACTTATGCCCCAGTTACAAGATTAGAATCCATTCGCATGTTATGTGTATTTACATATTTTTATAATTTTAAATTATTTCAAATGGATGTTAAAAGCGCATTTTTAAATGGTTTTATAAAAGAAGAAGTTTATGTAGCTCAACCTCCTAGTTTTACTGATTTTAAATTTCCTGAATATATTTTCAAGTTGAAGAAAGCCTTATACGGTTTGAAACAAGCCCATCGTGCTTGGTACGATCGTCTAAGCTCTTTTCTACTTGATAACAGATTTTCAAAGGATCTATTAAAGAATATTAAAGAAGTTCGACATGGAAGCAAAAGAATATTGTTATTCAAAGATTTTATAAACAAAGTAGTGTCAACCTTTCCCTTTGAAAATCAAGTAAAGTACACAAAGGATCTATTAAAGAAGTTCGACATGTAAATCAAACAAACCAGCCATCGGACTGTAAATCAAACAAACCAGCGATGGGACGTTCATAAATCAAGTAAAGTACACAAAGGATCTATTAAAGAAGTTCGACATGGAAGCAGTCAAGACACTTAGCACTCCAATGGCGACTTCAACCAAGCTTGATATTGATGAACAAGGCAAACTGTCGACATACGTAAGAATTGAGGTACGATCGGTAGCTTATTGTATTTAACTGCCAATCGACCAGACATTATGTTTAATGTTTGTCTATGTGCACGCTTTCATGCTAATCCAAAGGAATCACATCTGTGCGTAGTTAAGCGTATCTTCTGATACCTTAAAGGCACTTCTTCTGTCGGCTTATGGTATCCCAAAACTACATCATTTGACCTAACCAGTCATTCTGATGTTGATTTTGCCGAATGCAAAGTAGATAGAAAAAGCACTAGCGGCACATGTCATTTCCTATGAAAAGTTGTAGTCACTTGGTTTAGTAAAAAGCAAAATTCTGTTGCATTATCAACAACCGAGGCTGAGTATATCGCCGCAGGACGTTGTTGTGCAATAATTTTGTGGATGAAACAAACTTTAGAAGACTATGGATTATATTTTTTACACACATACCCATTTTCTGTGACAACACTAGTTCTATTAATTTGACTAAGAACCCATTATGTCACTCTCGTACTAAACATATCGAGATTAGACATCACTTTCTTAGAGATCATCAACAAAATAGAGATATAGACCTTGTATACATAGACACACAGAATCAATTAGCTGACATACTCACAAAACCTCTAGCGGAAGATCGTTTCAATTATTTACGTCGAGAATTAGGAATTTTAGATATCAATAATATTAATTAATTTTGTTTCATTAATTAATTTATTCGATACTCAATAACTGTTTTCGAGACAAGCCTAAAAAGAGTCTGTCTGTCACCACGATTACGGTCGAAGCGAAGCGGTACTTAAGAGTTCCCCGGTGAACCTCCGTTAGCTGGAACAGTACTCCTACAGCTAATCTAAGACAGATGCTGAGTAAAGAATATTAATTTATAAAATAATATTAATTATATTATTTTGAGATATGGCCTCATTATTATATATATATATATATATATATAAAAAAAATATATATATATATATATATATATATATATATATATATATATATATATATATATATAGCCAGGCAACCCTTGGCGAATTCGACCCGAGTTCGATCCGAATTCGGCCAAAGTTCGGCTGGGTATATATATGTACCAGTCAGAACCCGAGGCCCCCTCTTCTTTATTCTTCCAAACATCATCAAAATAGCAGCAGACGTGCCCCCTAAACCCTAGTTCGTCTCCACCTTCCTTCTTCCAATCCGCGTGGAGATCTTCGTCCAAACTTTGGATTCGTGCGGAGAATTTCATCATCTACAGCATATCCAACTCTCGGAAAGTATAATTCCTTCTCTCCTCCACTTTTCAATTGTTAGGGTTTCTAGATTTTGGGATAGAATGCCTAAGGGATTCAATCCTTTCAAGAGGAAGAAGACCAATGCCAGTGAAGAGGCATCGTCTTCGGATCCGGATACGGATTCCCTATTTTCTTCGGTCCAATCGGATGACGGTGCATCGGACGAGATTTACTTCAAAACTCCCGACCAAGCCCTATTGTGGTATGCCGATTTTATTATACGTACTATTTGTACCGGATCTTCGATCAAATGGACTGTCTTTTCCGACCACCGTCCTTACTTTGAGGCATTAGAGTTACAACGCTTTGCTACGTTACAATTCCCTATAGCTACTAATGCCATTAGATTATTTTACTGTAATTTCGTGTTAGACACTTTTACCGCGAGAACACGTGTCGGAGGGATAGATATCGAGTTTACTGATAAAATGTTAGCAGAAATCCTTGATATTCCAAATGAAGGTGCCCCACTCGATGACATCACTGATTTCTATTTCCCCGATGGTAAGACTCTCGTTAGTTTCAAGAATGAGCTTTGTGCGCCCGTACGTGCTCGTCCTGAAAAGTTCAAGGCCAATAACTTGAACTTGTTTAACTACGAATTACATCGCATCATCTATTCCACTTTACTTCCAAAATCTACTTCCAAAGATGATGTCACTGTACTTGAGCTTTCTGCTCTATATCATATTCTTAAGGGGATTCCTTTCTCTGTTCCTAAGACTATCATTCAGATGATGGGTAGATGTCGCGGAAGAGACCGCAACCTCTCTTATGCGATGATCATCCCACACATCTTTCAGAGATTCGATATTGACATATCCACTTGTGCTCTGGACCCTGAGCCCAAGTTTCTCAAACTCTCTTGTCGCAGCATTGTCACTGTTCCTCCACCTACTGCACCTGCTCCACCTGTACCTACTCCCACAGCACATGGTCCTCCTCAGTCTTACCCTATTACCTTTGAGGGTATTCATTAGCACCTTTCAGATCTGCAGTCATTTTATGTTGACACTTCTAGGGAACATGAGTTCCGTGACGTGACTCAGTTCCAGGCTATTGCCAACACCTTCGCCGATCTGCGATTTGCACAGACGGGTCACTCTGCTAGCTCTCTACCTCGAGATCCTTCTGTTTCTGGCTACCGCATTGATGATGAGGTGGTCCACTCTCTGTTCCAGCCAGGGAACGCCTACGATTGGTATCGTACTTCTGGTGCCACTCCTCATACTTCTGGAGCTGGTACTTCTGGAGCTGGTCCATCTGGACATGCTGGCGGTACAGCCGATGATGATGATGAGGATGATGATTTTTGAGATGTTACATATTGAGACTGATATTTTGTCTTATGTTTACTTGGAAATGCTCTGACATTCCAAGATATTATCAGTACTCTTATTTTAGTTATGCTATCTGACTTACATAGACAGTTGTTTTTATGCCTCAGTTTGGCTTAGTTTATTATTCAGCACTTTATTTGTTTCAGCTTTCTTCTAGCATTATCTTTCTTTATGCTTCATATTAACTGCCTATGACAAATACTATGCCTGTTTTGTTTTATATCTGTCTATTTTATTCACTGTTTATACCATGCCTGTGATGAATGTTCTTATATACTTTTATTTGTATTTTTTTACTGTTTGTTACTTATGCATTTATTGCGGAGGAGCTTTCTCTTTTGTAATTATTTTGCTGAGTGACAACGGGGGAGAAATAAGATCTAACATCTTCATGAATACAGGTTATGAACAATTTTTCTATACATTTTTTGAATTGATCCAAACTTAGATGTTATATCGGCAAGGTTTGTCAATTATCAAAATGGGAGAGATTGTTGGCCCATTGCTCATGGTCAAACCTGATTTTAATAATTGATCAAACTGTCTCGATATCAATGCAAGTCAATTCAGATGTTTACCTACGACGTTTTGGACATTGCTCAACGATGGATATCTACTATGTTCAAGACCGAAGCTATTTGCCATTCAGAATGTATTTTTTTCAAAGCAATGTAATTTTTCATTTTATTGAGTCTAGGAATACATTGTACACCAAGTCGTACTGGCAAATAGGCTGTCCGGAATCATTTTTCAAAATCACCCTATCCTTTTAAAAAATGACCTATGTTTTTGAAAAATATCCTTTTTACAAAAAGCTTCTGAAGGACTTTTCAAAAAGCCAAAATAATTTTTCTCAAAATCAACTGGCAGAACCCTAGCAGAACTCGGCCAGAGTTCGGCCAGAGTTCGGCCAAGTTGAACGTTATGTGAATGTTTGATTTTGAACTTGGTTTCCCTTCAGTTGCGGTTTGTTACAAAGAGTTCTGTCCGAATTCTGCCCGAATTCTGTCAGAGTTCTGTCTTTGGAAAAACTATAAATAGAGAAGGATTTCAATCATTTCAAATCACCAATTCACTTTCAATCTCTTCTCTTCTAAAGCTTACATTTCTTCCAAAGAGCTCTAAAAAGCTTCCATTTTCAAATCCCAAGCTAGTTACAATCCTCTAGTCGATTTGCAGTACGGTGCGGTCTAGAAGTTTCAGAACGATTGTAATCAGAGGCTTGATTGAAGAAACAACTCTTCACAATTGAAGTTGGTCGAGTTCTTTGTATCAAAGCTCGCATCTGTAGAAGTTGCAAGGACTTCGTATGAAAACTTACGGGATTTTCCAATAGTGGATTCAACTGGAAGCTAAAGTTCTTCCGACCGGACTAGTCCTCACAAGAGGGAAACCAGTATAAATCTCGGTGTTTGTGTTTGCCTTCTGATCACTCATTTATTTCTGTCATTTACTTTGTGATTATTTTTTTATCTGTGATCTAACTGCTAACGAGATTTTTAATTAGCAATATTCCACTGCCTACTCTATTCACCTCCCCTCTAGAGTATTCTGCTTTACAATTTCGTTCCTACACTTACTGCCTGCTGTCAAAGGACAGTAGCTACTGCTGCCAGCAGCCTATTGTGCATACAACTCCCTCTCTAATCATCCTTTAACATGTGAAATCAACAACTAACCCTCACATATCCGAGGTGTCGGGAATACCCCTACAAACCTCCCCCTCTCACAAACATACAAACATACATATATAAACATATAGCTATACCTTTATAAGTATACACTGGTACTTATCTATAATATGCATACAACATACATATAGACATATATCTATATACATTCAGATTTATTAATCTACATATACATCTAAACTTATAACTAAACCAAATAAAAACCAATACATATATAAGTAGACTTTTGAAACCAAAACCTAATATCCAACATACAGACATATTCAAAACTGGAACTTAATATTGAAACAAGTATCAAGAATCCAAATTCGAAGCCAAACCAATATCTAACTCAACCCTAAGTCTCTGGGAATCTCAGACCCAAAACTCAGTCCTCAAAACCTAATCAATCAACAGATTCTATAGAGTCAATTTCCATTCTCAGGATAACTCTAAAATCCCCCACCTAGTATTTAGTCGAACACAAACAATTATACATATAGAGATTTACAACATATAGGTATATACTCACGAACATAAATCCATATGGAAACCAATTTGGAATTAAAACAAACCCAGGTAATAACAGGGAAACTTATTTTGAAACCTGGAATTCGAATTGGACATTTTTTAAACCAATTTCGAAAACAGTTTAAACATGTATCAGCATATATCAGTAAACACATAAATCGAACCCAAATTTCATTCAAAACCAAACAAACATTCGTGTCAGGGGGGAGGGTATTGTGTCGACATGGGGGTAATGTGTGTGTCCACAAAGTATCAAAATATCGTGTCCAGAGTGCCACGAACATGTGTCAAAACCTGTATCAGAGAATCAGTGAAAACACTGTCTCATGGGGACATGTTGACCCACCCAGGGACACGTGTGTCCACCAAGAGGTCTAGGGGTTGTGTCGACTGGGTAGCCTAGGTCTAGGGCTACATATCTAGGCGCCTGAATCGTGTCCAAGTGTCACCGTGTCTAAGTACGAAGTGTGTATCAGTGGAGGAATTTCGTGTGTGCACAGTGAGAGCAAATCTATGCGAGAGGAATAACTTCCCAACCACAACACGAAATCCATTGGGACTTCGGGGGCATGTTCTTAGACATTTCCCCCACGTGTCCATTAAATTTGGCTGTGTCTCGTGTCGTGTCCACAAAGAAACATGGGTCGAACAATAGGATACTGTACTGGGCCTCGTATAGTGTCCCCGTATCCATTTTGGACACGAAAACAAACCCAAAACTTGCTCAGTCATAGAGTTTCGTGATCTACACATTAAGGGCTACAAAATCATATAATTTGTCACGACCTGCACCCAGTTTAGGGACACAAAAAGTGGGTACGTCCAGCCTACGCCGCAGTATCGGCGGTAGAACGTTGTTCTAGGTTACTGTCTAATCAACAACTCATGCAATTATATAATGTACTTGTCAAAGCTCAACTCCGAACGGAGGACAAGTATAAATATAATGAAATCTCAATCACAGTCTAAGAAAGATAAGATAACACAGAAGTTTATAACTAAAGACTAAACAGCAACAACAAATATAAACTACTAAATAATAATATCTCAAACAAACTCAATATCTCAAGTTATTACAATTCAAGTTCTAAACATGAATCTAAAGCAAGTCTACTAGCTATTCTCCTAATTACTCATGAGTGTCAGGGCCAAAGGTAGCTAAGCCAACTCCTGGTTCATAGTAAGTAGGGCACGTATCCTCGGGGCAAGCATCTATAATATTTTTAATGTATCCAGTCAGGATTGGAACGAGCACAAATCATCTAGAAATTCCAAGTAAATGACAAAGAACTATAAAGCAGTTATAGACAATTATATTGATGAACATGGCAGTTTTATACAGGTAGTGATGTAAAGAACAATTAAAATACAAAAGAAGTAAGGTAACAAAATAAGAGAAGAAACATGGCAAGGAAGACTATAAAATAAGATCTAGCTAAACCAGAGTAGCATGATATAAGTCCAGACAGTAAGGTAAGTCAAGTATAAATCTCAATATGAGTCCAGACAATATGAATCTAATACTAGATAAAACCAGTACAAGATGAGTCCAGACAAGATGAGTCCAGTCAGTGATCAATGATTCCAAGGTGAGTCCAGACAATAAGGTAACAGTGTAAACGGATGTAGGTAATACGGCACATCGTACACTGATCAGGTATGGGATGGCTATCTTTCCAGTATAATTCCAAAGAAGGTGATTCCAGTATTTGGGTAATGTTCACATATCTACTCTAATATTCCCCGCCTATAAGTACAAATGAATCCATAATCCGATACTAAAGCAAGTATGAGTCCAGCCAGCACATGAATGATACTAGTAAGTAATTCCAGTAGGTGATTCCAGTAGGTAATGCCAGTAGTGGTTCCAGAAATGGAGGCCAGATATGAATAAATGAGTGTCGCATGTAATAGATATAGCAATACCAAATCGTATTTGTAACAGAGAATTAAATAGAACTAACTAGAACTGAAGTACAGTAATCGACAAGTAAATGAAAGAACTATCAGATAATGTACTCGCCTGACACTCTGAAGAGAGTAGTATAATATCAGATGTCTGTACCGGAGTCACAATGTCCTAAATAGAGCAGTATGGGTTATAATGTGTTTAAAATAAGGTAAATGAAGTTTACGATACAATCTACATGATTCTAAGCCAATCTAGGTCAAAGACAACTCTGGTCAACCCAAGTCAATATCTATGGTTTGGTCAACTATCTAGTCAAACTAGGTCAACTAGGCTAGTTCTAGGTCAAAGAGTCAATTGGTCAACCATTGGTCATACTAAGAGTCAAAGTCAAACTTTTAGGGTTACATTGGTCAACTTCCTAGTTAACTAAGTCAACAAGTCAATATTGGTCAATTCCATATACTAGGCTAATGTCTAGGAGACAAAGTTTAGTCAAATCCTATAATAACTAACCTCAAGAATCTAATCTCACATAAACTAAGTATCAAGACCAAAGCTCTACCTTAAAACTCAACTCCTAAGTTAACCATATACCAATCACTCATATACATATATATAGGGTACCCTATGACCCAACCTAAACTCAGTCTCAGGAACTGAGAACAGCTCCCACTAATGTAAATGCAAACCCAGCAAAGCCAAATCAGGCCTGCAGTTGTGGACAGACCTCCTCCCCTTC
The DNA here is from genome assembly GCA_029216955.1 of Iris pallida. Taxonomy (NCBI): domain Eukaryota; kingdom Viridiplantae; phylum Streptophyta; class Magnoliopsida; order Asparagales; family Iridaceae; genus Iris; species Iris pallida. The sequence continues at coordinate 5,578 of JANAVB010010371.1, read as the reverse complement.
TATCTAATTCTTAACCTTTCTGACCTCTCATGCATCCTGCTACTCCATTCTCTTCTCACTTCTCACTGAACTCACAAACCTATCTATAATGTATTACTCACACACATAAATACATATATATAGATAACTTACATATATACATCTATCAACTATACTATCAACTGGAAACCAAAATGGCCAAGGCCAAAGCAATGGCAATGGCAATGGCAATGGCAAGGCATGGATATGAAGGACAAAATATTTCCTTATTTGGAAATCTGATCATAGGTCTGATGTCATGAGCTCAGTAAGATAGGGAGTCTGAATAATACAAGTTCTCATAACTTGAACATTAGTTGTTCAGATATTAGAACAAGGAATATGATGGCATATTAGATATAGGGGACTACATTACCAAAGACTGAGCTATAGGATATGTGCTTAACTGCTATAGATGGATATCTAACTAAATACATGGGGGTTATTCTTGATATCAAATATAGTGGTGTATACTAGGTCTGATACTCAAACCTAGAGTATCATTGGATTGATGCAAGGTAAAGGGACTGAATCTAATTGAATGGAAATTTATGTCAAGGTAAATGGGATGCTAATGAGTTATACAAGGCTTGATACATCCTACAGGACCAAAGGCTGAACAATGGTTAAGGCAGTGAATGCACTCAAACACGATTGGCTGATCAGGATATACTCTAAGGGGAATGAATCATATGGTGTTGACTGATACCAACAACCCATTCATAATCCAAAAATCTAGATACTTAAATCCAAACAACACTCAAATAACCCTGGTATCAAACGATACCTAAACTAACACACACAAACAATTTTACTGAAATAAAGGGAAATATGTGTCAAAAGAAAGTGTCACACATGTGTCAAACACATGTCCATCCATAGTACTGTAAAACCCCTAATTTTCTACTATTTTTTTATTTTTTAGTACTGATTTAAAATTTTGTATTATACTTCGTGCGTGAAATTTCATTTTTGAATTTGCTCGACGAGTGCGAATATGTGCGAGCGTACATATTTTTGAAAAATATTTTTCTTCTATTTTTATGGTTTTAAAATAATATACATAATTATTATTTAGCTATCGTACCAAAATTTCCAAGATTCATTATTTTATTTATTTTATTTACACAGTTATTAATAATAAATAATATTTTAGTGCGTACATATATTTCATAAATATTTTATTTGTGTAATTTTTGAGATTTATTAATATTAATATTTTATTATTCAAAAAGATATTTAAAAATATTTATTATTTTTGAAATTATTATTATTGGTATTTTGAAAAATATATTTGGAAATTATTATGGCCATTTAAATCTTGATTTAATTTTTGAATTGATTTAAATAGATTAAATTAATATCCATATTTGGAATTTGATTTATCCCATTGATTTTTAAACTAAAAGAATTTAATTAGTTTTAATTAGATTTGGATTAGATTGGATTTGATTGATTTTAAATTAATAGATGAATTATCTAATTGGGTTTTAAATAGTCCTAGTCCATATCTAATTGGGAATTTCCACGTCCTATAAATAGGCAGGTACTCATCCATATATTTTATTCTTCAAATTCCACAACCAAAAATATGTGCATCGTGTCCGTGCCCGAGTCCCACGTCCCATCCACTATTCTCTTCTTTTACACATACATTATTTTTTGTCCCACGTCCGTCAACTCCGAACATCCTACCCCGTCGTGCCAGACACACCCGACAAGACGCTACCCTAAACCCGCGAATACAGACCCAAAAAAAATCCTAAGACCTATGACCTCCCCTCTCGACCATGGCTACCATCATCCTCATCTCTCCGACACCCCGTCGCGTTTCCAACCCTCTGTCACTACCACATTTCTAATTTGAGGGTATTTTTGACATTTTTGGGGTAATTAAAATTTATGGGAATTTTTAGAAATTATTTTGGAATTGTTTTAAATAAGGGTTGACTAGGTTGACTTTGACTAGCTTTGACTTTGTGACCTAACCCTAGTTAAGTTAGACTTGACTAGATATGAGATCCTAGGTTAAGTTAAGTTAACCATACTCTAGTTAGGAAAACCAATTAGGAATATTGAGTTTGAATAGAAGGATTTGGACCACAAGTCATGACTTGTGATTTCTAAGTCATTGATTTATGACTAAGCCCAAATCCCATTAGTCAAGTGCCCAAACCCTAATCCTAACATTTTTGTCCAGCCAACCTAGGGATTCCCCCACTATATAATCTCTCCTAAAATCTAGGGCTAGCCTCTTCTTTAGGAATTTATTTCAAGAGAAGAAAGAGGTGAGTCTCCATGTTCAAAAATCCCTAGAAAATCCATTTTTCCTCCTTTTTAATTCAAACAAATTGCAATAGGTTCTAATTATTGTTTTCTTGCTGTTGAAATTGATTGTTCTCAGTTTTCTATCAATTTGGAAGAGTTTGTCCATCAAGAGGAGCACCTCTTTGTGGAGCTTTTTGAGGCTTTGGGTACCCTTAGGTAACTCTCTATCCACACCATAGAATCCTGAGATTTTTGCATCATTAGGGAGCCCTAGAACTAACCTAACAGTAGGAATAGGAAATCCTAAGTTTTTGTGTCCTTTCGTGTCCAAACAGGACACGTATCAGTGCACTATTCAACGTGTTTGTGGAAATGCCACTGTGGATTAGTTTGTGATATTTTTGAAATATTTTTGAATGAAAATTTGTGTTTTGATGTCGCTTACTCATTTCCATTGCTCTGAGCTTGAATCGAGTCTATGTCGAGTCGATTGGACACGTGTGCACACGCTCTCTCTCGCGTGCGCGCACAGCTACAGTAATCCCCTGCCTATCGGGCTTCCTGTATGACACGACACGATTTTGTTTGACACGAGATTTTTTGGACACTTAGGGGCACCTACTGTCATCACACTCCCCAAGCTTCACGAGATTTACTACTAAAATATGCTATATTAGCGACGTATTTTAGCGACGTAAGAAAATAACGTCGCTATATATGTAATATAGCGACTCCCGTCATTTGACGTCGCAAATCGTCGCTAACTAACGACGTTCAGCGGCAGAGTATTAATATATGCGCCATATAATAAAATTTTGCGACGTTTAGCGACGTCTTTAGTTGACGTCGCTAAATGTTTTACTTAGGGCACGCTGTTTCCTTTTCCCCCTCACTCGAAAATTTCCAAAATTTTCAGAATCCCTCCCCCCCCCCCCCCCGCGACTCTCCCCCCCGGCGACTCTTCCCCCCCCCCCCCCCCGCGACTCTCCCCCCCGGCGACTCGCTCCCCCCCGCCCCCGGCGACTCCCTCCCGCTCCGACGAGCTCCTCCTCCCCCAATCCGAGATCCTCCTCCTCTCCCTAGCTCCTCCTCCTCCTCCCTCTTCCTAAGGTAAACCCTAACCCTAACCCTAACTCCTCTCCCTCCTCCTCCTCCTCCTCCTCCTCCTCCTCTCACACACACACGGACACACACACACGGACACACACACACAGACACACACACACACGGACACACACACACACACACAGACACACACACACACACACACACACACACACACAGACACAAATTTTATCATATTCTTCTTGTGCTCTTTTTCATATTATTATTCATGTGTTATTTATATGTTGTATCTCTTTACATGTATATATATATTTATATATATATTTGTGTGTGGTTGTATATTTATTTGGGGTTATGGTTGTGGGAATGTTGAGAGGTTTTGATTGTTGTGTAGTTGTTGTTCTTGTTGTTGTTGTTGTTGTTGTGTGGGAAGTAGGATGGAAATCAATGAAAGGATGAGGAAATAATGGAGATTGAAGGAGGATAGAAGTGTGCTTATGGGGAGGGGGTTTTGGACAGCAACCAGCAGCCTGGGCTGCTGTTTTTAGCAGTTTTGGGGGGGGGGGGACAGCAGCTATATGCTGCTGAAATTTGCAGCAGTGTGCCCCTCACTTGACATTAGTTAGCCTACTTATTAGCCCATCCTTTTAGCCTATCTTTTAGCCATTAGTTAGCCTACTTATTAGCCTTTAGTTGGACACACACACACGGACACACACACACAGACCCACACACACAGACACACACAGACACACACACATGTCACCTATATATATATATACACCTACATGTTATATATATGTGGTTATATATAGATATATATGTGTGTGTGTCTCTTGGTATAATATTCATGTTGTAGTGTTGTGGTTATATTGTAGTGTGGTGATAGTGTGGGAATTGATAAATGGAATGGATGTAAGGATGATAGGAAGGATTAGTGGACCTATAATCCTATTTATATGTCCTATATATGCCTATATGTGTGTGTGTGTGTTAGCCTATATGTAAGCCTAGGTGAGAGCTTATGAGTGTGGTATCATGGGTGATATATGTGAGTGAGTGTGTAAGTGAGTTGTGTGGATGAGTGTGAGGTTAAATGTGTTAGATATAGGTTAGCATCTTAGGCCATATCCTAGTTAGATATGTAGTTGTTAGTATCCTAGAGTGTTAGAGCCTTGGTTTGGGATACCAAGTTGGGGTTAGAAATAGGATACTAGTTAGCTATTGGTATGTGTAGATATATATTAGATAGATAGTTGGATGGATAGGTGGATAGATGGATGGGGAGTAGAAGGGGAGCTGCTGCCCCCATTCCAGCAACAGCAGCAGCAAGAACAGCTGTTGTAGCAGCAGTTTACATCAGCAGTAGCACCCCCATGGCCCCCCACTTGTAGTGATTAGCACTAATGGGGGCAGGAGAGGTAATTATAGGAGTAATTAGATCTAGATCTAATTAGCACTTGGCTATAAGGCATATTCCAAGAATATTCTAGAGAATATTCCAAGTCTATTCTAATGAATATAGCGACTCCTATCGTTGAAATAACCACATCTTGGCTATTTATTAAATAGATCGACCCTGAGCTTCCATGTTTAGTCGTGCCTTCAACATAATGTTCAAATGAAGGTGACAAGCAGCTGACTATGAAAAAATATGCCGTCTTGAGCTTCATAAAGAAATGCAAGATTACAAGCTCCTATGTAGTAATCTTGCATTTCTTTATGAAGCTCAATACGACATATTTTTCTATAGTCAGCTACTTGTCACCTTCATTTGAACATGATGTTGAAGGCACGACTGAACATGGGAGCTCAGGGTCGATCTATTTAACAAATAGCCAAGATGTGGTAATTTCACAGAAGCCATGAATTACCGGGAAAATAGGAAACATCTCGTACTCCTCCTGTGAAATCGTTACCGGGAAAATAGGAAACACTTAGCAAACACTTAGACGTTAGCAAACATTGTTAATTGGTGTGTTCATCTTTGCAGAATTATTTCCAAATGGAGCTGAATTACTACTTGCGGAATCGTTCATGGATGTACATTCGTCGTCCTGAAGATATGTGTGGTGTGCGGGATGAATACATAGCGAGAGTAGAGCAGTTCCTGCAGTTTGCTAAGGCGTTCCCTCAGTACATGGACGGCACCAAAATTAAGTGTCCGTGTGTGAAATGTCATAACGTGAAATATTATCCAGAAGTGGAAGTTCATTTGTACTCGAGG
>JANAVB010010370.1:0-65699 GCA_029216955.1 Iris pallida | reverse complement strand
TGTCTAGACGTTTGCCTACACCGTCTCACCTCCGCCTACGTTGTCAAACTTTGATGGCCATCTATTCTACCGTAAACGACAAAAGCGGTGCGGAGAGTGGCCGTCTATCATCTATGTTAGCTCTGTGTGTGTTTGTTCTCACACAAATGCAAAAGGCCAAGTTCCATGTGTTTAGTCTCACATCGGATGGGAGTTAACAACAAATAGTGCTTGTATACATTCACCCTCCTTTGCTTCATTGAACTATTGTGTTGGAGCTCCATAGGCCACACGCGCGCGCCATCGCCGCCACCCGGCTCGGTTCGGTTCGGCGCGCGTAACGGGTGCAGTACGTGCCCATATGCGGGCGCCGAATGCCGATTCGATTTCCACTTCGGTTTCAGACTGAGACCATAAAAAACCTTTTTGCTTCTCACTTAAATTTTTGACCGTTACACCCATTAATTTTGTAACATTCGGACTCATTAATTCTGTCCAGGTTCAATGAACCATGTGTTTAACATTTGTTTTATATGTAACGTTCATTTTAATGTCCTTTATTTTCTGTCCGTACACAACATCCTATATATTGAGGTCCTTCTCATTCTTCCAAAGTACAGAAACTCTCATATACAAAAATTCTCTTCCAAATTTTCGTTTCCCGAATCATTCTGTTCGTCCTTTTTTGCTCTGGACAGAACCAAGTTAGTGGTCACTCTCTACGTTGTGTGCAACAAGAAGATACCGGTGGAGCTAAAATTTTACCACTAGGAGCGTTCGGATAAAGTCAACACATAGACCTGTATTAACTCTTAGGACAATGCTACGTGTGCAACTTTTTCGGAGGCCGGTAACAGTTTACAATTTTACTTTTTGTTGCATATATTAAAAGTAAGAAATTGAAGAATTTTCAACAATTTAAGAGTTAATCCTATTGTCTCTAACAAAAAAATCTTACTAGCAATATTCCTATAAATTTTTTCTCCAGTTTCTTAACAATAGCTTTGGATAGTAGCAAAATAGGACCTGTCTATGGGCACAATGACCGTAAACTCCGGAGGCTTTGTGGGCGGACATTGTGCATCTGGGTCTCATGGCGGACAATCTGTCTCTCCCTCTGCTCATCATGGGGGACTTCAATGCCATGCTGCTTCGCCAAGAGAAGGGGAGGTCGTCCTGTTCCGGATTCGATCTTATATGACTTCCAGAGGTGTCTGCTTCTGTCAGGGATGCGGGGGCTGGAGCGAGCTGGACATATCTGGACCTGGCACAATAAGGCTACTCATAACCGGATTGCTTGTCAGTTGGATCGGGCCTTGGGCAATAGTGAGTGGTTCAGGTGCTTTCCGAACTCGGTGGCGGAAGGTCTGGCGGGGGTACTAGCGACCATTCTCCTATCCGGGTTGGTTTCGGTGATAGACCTACTCTGAGGGCGAGGCCATTTCGGTATAACAACAGCTGATATCTGACGGCCGGATATGAGAGGTGGTTACGGAGAGATGCAGCACTTCCGGGAGGGCACAGCTCAGTTCCGTATGGTTCACAAACTTAAGCAGCTCAAGGGCTATCAGGGGGTGGGTAAAGACGATACCGCGGACTTCTCTGGCAGATAAGGAAGCCGAGCTTCGGGACACTCAGGTGGCCCTCCAAGCTGACATTCTAAACGGGGAGCTGGCGGCCAAGGAGAAGCTCCTCATTGAGGAGGTCAGCATCATACGCCAGTAGGAGGAGATTAGTGCGGCACAGAGGGCTAAATGTACCTGCCTTAAAGATGGAGACCGTTGCACCAAATTCTTCTACGATGTGATCCGCACCCGTCAGCACCGGAACACATCCCCAGACTTCTTAATGCTGAGGGACGTCTTGTTGGGGACCCGACGGAGATTCAGGAGGAGGCAGTCAGATTCTACACTGCCCTTTATCCGCAGACTGACTACTCTAGCACGTTTTCTGCACTTGTCACGAAGAGACTGGTGTCCCGACATGGGAACAGTCTGCTTCTGGCACCTGTGAGGATGGAGGAGGTGGAGGATATTGTTATGAAGGCCAATCCCAACAAAGCTTCCGGACCTGATGGCTTCTCTTCAGGGTTCTTTAAGCGACACTGGGGTGTGCTTAAGACCCATGTTCTGGCGGCGGTTCAGGAGTTCTTTGTGGAGGCAGGCTTCTGAAGGAGATGAACCACATTTTTTGACGCTGGTTCCCAAAAAGGAGGGAGCGACCTCATTTGTGGATTTTCGGCCCATTGCTAGCTGTAATTTTTTTACAAGATTATCACTCACTTATGCAGGCGTATGGGGGGATTATGCAGGGATTGGTGTCCTAGAACCGAGCAGCGTTCATCAAGGGCCGGTCGATAGCGGAACACAGCCTGCTAGCTCATGAGATGGTGAGGGAGTTCAGCAAACCTGGGGGGATGAAGGCTTGTGTGAAGCTTGATCTCCGGAAAGCTTATGATACGTCAACATGGACTTCCTGTGTCACTTGATGCTTGCTATGGATTTTGATGAGAGGTGGGTTGCGAGGGTGAGGGAGTGCATATGCTCCCCTACTTTCTCAGTCCTCATCCAGGGCACGCCACATGGATACTTCAGTAGCGACAGGGGGTTGAGGCAGGGTGACCCCCTCTCCCCGTATCTATTTACCTTGGTGAGGGAGTACTTTACCTGCATGATGGATACGGCAGTGCATAGCAAGAGGATCGTTCCCCTTTTCCGGCTGGTGCGTCCGGTTGTATCTCACTTGATCTATGCTGACGACTTATTGGTGCTTCTGCAGCCTTCCATGCGGGGAATGAGAGCGCTCTCTGACATTATGGAGGAGTTCGGGCGGCTATCTGGGCTCCAGTTAAACAGGAAGAAGAGTAGAGTCTACTTTAGCTCCCGGTGCAACAGCAGGAGGAGAGAGCCTTCGCCTTAGGTGTGGAGAGGCGAGATCCCAGTAAAATACCTGGGGGTACCACTGACGGTCAACTATGCCAGAGAGCAGGATTGTCACAGCTTGGTGGCTTTGCTCAGAGGAGGGTGGAAGGCTGGCAAGCTGCGGGTCTATCTTTCGGCGGCCGGATAGAGTTGGTGCGTTCGGTTATTGCAGGCATCACGATATTCTGGTTCCAGTCTATTCAGATCCCCACTGCTACTATTCGTAAAGTGGAGGCCATATGTGTTGACTTTATCTGGAGGGGAGGGATGCATGCGATATCCTGGGACCAGTTATGTCGGCCACGGGAGGAAGTCTCGGTCACGTTCAAGGCCATCCTTAGGTGTAGACCGGTGCTTCAGACTGCTATCTGCAGGCACAAAGATGGGATGACTACCGACCTTTGGCTGGACCCCTGGTTGGGTTCCAGATCCTTGCTCGAGCTTCTGGGTAGGCAGCTGGACAGAGAAGCGGGCAGGGGGCTCACTTATAGTCGGATCATCAGAGATGGAGTTTGGAGGCCAGAGGGATATACATATACTGCTCAGCTAGCCGAGGAGATTCGCCTTATTACTATCGACGATAGCCAGGCGGAGGATACATGGAGCTGGGCTGACCCAGGTACGGGGGGCGGGCCAGGTCTATTCTGCTTTCGTAGCTGCTACGATTTGGTTCGGGCACACCACGACCAGGCTGAGGAGGTGGACTTCATTTGGGGCAAGGCGTTGCACGGAAAATGCAACTTTGTGCATATCGTCTTCTCCGGGGTAGACTGATGACGAGAGCAGACTCCTCCGGTTTGGGATGTAGATCCCGGATGCCAAATGTGTGCTATGTAATAAGGAAGATGAATCTATGGGGCATCTTTCTTTGTTTGTCCGGTGACCTGGCACATTTGGACGGAGCAGTGTGCACAGCTGAGAGGAGGTGTTGGGGTGGACCGAGACATCCGGAGCATTCTCAGCTGGATCGAGATCACAGTGCCGGGATTCAGGGTGGGCTAGAAGAGCCAGAGTTCGTCTTGCTGCGTCTGTTTGGCACATCTGGAAGGAGCGGAACAGACGTATCTTTGAGGGCTTGATTACCCCCCTATTGGAATTCTACATAATATGGAATTCGATGTATCTGTAATGGCCCCATAATATTATTTTTGGGGCATAGAGAGTTGTGATGTTGTACTTTAATACCTGTTCCGCTATATGCGAGGAATAAATTCACCCTTATTCCAAAAAAAAAGGACCTGTTAAGTTGCTGTTACTGTCAAATTTCGTAGTACTAATAGCTTATGTTAAACAATAATCTTCTGTTAAGAATAGCTTCTGCTAACTTTTCTGTTACAAAAATCTTTGGTTATTGTTTCTTAGCAATAGCTTCTGTTAACTTTCTTATTGCCAAAACCTTTTGGTTACTGTTACCAAAACTTTTGTTGAATTCTTATTACCAAGCGGTTTTCTTTTGTTAAATTCTTTACTGTTAAATTTGTTACTTTGTTACTGTTATGTTAAACTCATTAAGTTTAATTTAAACTTAGCAAAATTTTCTGTCAAAATTTTCTTACTGTTCAATTTTTACTGTTAAATTTGTTCTGCTAAAATTTAACAAATTTCTTAATCAATTACTACTGTTAAGAATTATTGAATACATTTGAAGACAATCCTTTTTAGCATACAGATATTGCTTAATATTTGTATCATTATTGGCATAGTAATAAATTACCATTGATATTCATTGTTATAAAAACTTACTATAAAATATTGTTAACAAGTTGTACTTTTATAAATTGACACTTTCATAAAAAAGATTGTATTAGTACACTTTTTGTCAATCTACTCTCTTTACTCAATATTTCAATTTTAAGTCGAAGCAAACAGTTTATTGATTTAGTAAACTTCTTTAATTTTAAAGTTCTAAAGTAGATATTTGTTTGGGTACAAGCCGAAAGGACCCTTCTGTCAACAAGACAAAAATCGTCTAAGCGACCTGTACTTAAGGAAAACATGTTTGCTAAGGAAGAGGTCTTTACTGCAAAGCCCTCCAAATTCAACGGTACATATTTCAAGAGGTGGCAGAGCCAGATGAGGTTTTGGTTTACCATTTTAGGATTGATTTATGCTATTGATGGGTCCACACCCATCACAAATGATTCTGATGAGACTGAGTCTGACATAGGGTATCCAAGTCTTCTTCATCCACCAAACCTAAGACCCCTAAGGAAATAGACTACAATTGCTTCCACAAAATCTTAAGTGCTATGTCTGAGTCACTCTATGACATATTTTTTGAATATAAAAGCCAAAGAACTCTGCGATGCCTTGGAAGATGAATGTGGTTGTGATCAACATTTAACAGATATGTCATGGTAGATAATAAACCTATCAATGACCAAATTCATGAATTCCAAAAATACCTTAGGCATGTTCAATTCAAAGGTACATTCTTTTCTACTGAGCATAAAATAGGATGCTTGATAGACAAACTCCCTCTTTCTTGGTCTAATGTAGCAAAGGATCTCCTCCACCTACAAGGAACTATTACATGCCCTCAAGCTCTAAAGAGACTTATAACAGAAGAAGAATATAGGCTAAAGTCCAAAGCTAGGTCTAATGCACACTAGGGTAAATCTTGTAGAAAGCCATGGCAAACCCAAACCACCATCTCAAATCCAAGAAAAATTTCTTAAAAAAGAAGCATAGTTTTCAACCAAATCACCAAAACCCTAATCCTCATCACCAAAATTCTCAACACCAGCAATTTCGTAAACTTAGAAACTTTGGTCAGACTCAGGATCAGAGAAGATTTTGTTTTGTGTGTGGTAGAACAAACCATACGACCATCAACTGCTTCAAAGGAAGAAAGAACATGCCAAGACCTCCTTCAAAGGAAAAGACAGGCCAGAGGCTACCATGATTTTGAATGGGTCTTTCAGCTCCTTCAGGTCTGTAAGCTATCAACCTGTAGTAAATATTTCTTACCATTTTGATGATTGGTGGTTGGATTCCGGAGCTAATGTTGACGTTTTGTTTGATTGCTCCTTTTTTCAATATATCAGGAATCAGATGGAGGAGGGGTGACTCTAGGAGATGGCTCCACGACACATATTGTAGGAAGAGGAAGAATAGATCTGAAGATGACATAAAAAAAATTCTACCTCTCCATGATGTGCTTCATGTGCCGTCGGTTAGGAGAAACCTAGATTCTTACTTGTAGCCTCAGGATACAAGATTATAATGGAGGCTAATAAAGTAGTTTTTTTTTTCTAAGAATCAACTTTTTATGGGAAAAAGATTTGTAAAAGATGACTCTTTATTTTGAGTACTATGAATAAAATTTCAAATTCTTCTCTTGTTGTTGCAAATGTTGAATCCTCAAATGTTTGGCATGGCAGACTAGGCCATGTGAATTTAGGATCTATTAAAAGGATGGTGAACTTATATTTTATTCTTAAGACTCCTATAAATGATAAACACAAATGTGAGATTTGTGTTCAAGCAAACACACTAGATTACCTTCAAATCTATCCATAGGGATTCCGAACTCCTAGAACTTATCCATAGTGACGTTTGTGATTCCAATAGGATTTTAACCCAAGGTGGTAGAAAATACTTTGTCACTTTTATAAATGATCGTTTAATGTATTGTTACACCTACCTTCTTAAGAGCAAAGATGAATTTTAGATATATTCAAGGTCTATAAGTCTGAAGCTGAGAACCAGTTAGATAGAAAGATTAAGATCCTTTGATTAAATCATGGTGGAGAGTATACCTCAAATGAAATATCTAACTTCTGTGAAGAACATGAAATTATTCATGAGTAACTGCTCCTTATTCACTACAGTCCAACGGAGTTGCTGAAAGAAAGGATCGCACTCTGTTAGACATGGTAAATGCCATGCTTCTCAGCTCAGGTGCTCATGATAATCTTTGGGAGAAGCCTTATTGTCAGCCTATTAATTCTTAATAGGATACCCAGTAAGACTAATGATAAGACATCGTATGGTTATGGAAAGGTCGAAGCCCTAGGATTAATTACCTCAAAGTTTGGGAATGTCTAGTTAAGGTAGAAATTCCTGAACCAAAAAAGAGAAAGATAGGACCTAACACTGTAGATGCTGTGTTCATAGGATATGTCCTAGATAGTAATGCCAATAGATTTCTTGTATCCCATTCTGAAGTAAATGAAATATCTAATAAACAATTATAGAAGCTAGAGATGTAGTTTACTTTGAAAATATTTTTCCTTTAAAGATAGAACTTCTTCATCTTTCTCCAACCCTTCTCTTACTCCATCTACTAGTTCTCATGTTCAAATATCAAGTTCTCAACCAGAACAAGTCATAGAACCTAGAAGGAGCAAAAGAGAAATGAAAAGAACTTAGGAGAATGATTCTTCACATTTTTGATAGAGGGTGGTCCCTTTATGAATAAGCCATATCTTCTCCTGATACCCCTTTCTGGAAAGAAGCCATTAAGAATGGTTCAACTCCATATGGAGAACAATACTTAATTTTTAGTAGACCTACTTTTATGTAGTAAATCCATAGGTTGTAAATGGATCTTCAAAAAGAAACTTAGAGCCGATGGTACCATAGAGAAATACAAGGCTAAATTAGTAGCCAAAGGCTTCACCCAGAAAAATGGATTAGACTATTTTGATACCTACTCTCCTGTAGCTATGATCACCTCTATTAGAACCCTTCTAGCCTTAGCTTCTATTCATGATATGCTGATCCATCAAATGGATGTAAAGACAGCTTTTCTAAATAGAGATTTAGAGGAAGAGTATATATGGAGCAATCTGAAGGTTTCATTGCTAAAGATCAAGAAAAGAAGGTTTGTAGATTAGTAAAATCTCTTTATGGCCTAAAGCAAGCTCCTAGCAATGGTACAACAAATTTGACAAAGTCATTATAGAATTTAGTTTTGTGCCAAATGAATATGATAAATGTTTGTATTCTAAAAACATAAATGGAGGTTGTGTCATTTTTTGCTTGTATGTTGATGATGTCCTTATTCTAGAATTTTACTGGAATTGATAAATAACACTAAGAATTATTTATCTAATCGTTTGATATGAAAGACCTAGGTGAAGCAAACCTAATCTTAGCAATGCAAGTATCCAAATGCAAAGAGTATTATAACTATCCTTAGTACATTCAATTAAGAAAATGCTAAGAAATTTGAGTACTTTGATAAAAAATCTGCCCTCACTCCTTATGGCAGTAATGTTGTTCTCAAGAAGAATGAAGGATCTCCTATAGAACAACATAGATATTCACAGATGATAGGGTCCCTTATGTACATAACAAATAGGATCAGTCCTGATATTGTATTTGCTATTGGGAGACTAAGTAGATATAGTAGTAACCCAAATCAATCACATTGGACTGCATTGGACAGAGTATTTAGATATCTTAAGGGTACTATAGATTATAAACTTCATTATACTAGACACCCTGATATCATAGAAGGTTACTCAGATACAAATTGGGTAACTGATTCACATGATGTGAAATCCACTACTGGATATGTTTTTACCCTAGCAGGAGCTGCAATTTTCTGGGGATCATGTAAAGAAACTATCATAGCCAGAAGTACAATGGACTCTGAAATGATAGCTTTGGACACTACCTGTACAGAAGTCGAATGACTTAGAAATCTTATTATGCATATACCTGTTTCTGTTCATCATGTTCCTGTAATTTCTATAAACTGTGATAATAAATCTGTTATAGAACTACTAAAGCATGATTCTGTGAATGTTAAGATGAACAGGCACCTGCAGCTGCGCTTCAAGTCAATAAAGAGCCTATTGGGCAAATATGTGGTTCTTGAATATATAAAGTTAGAAAAGAACCTTGCAGACCACTTGACGAAGGGTATGTCTAGGACATTGATCCTAGAATCATCGAGGGGGATGGGGTTAAGTCCTATAGTTTAGTCACCAGCAGTGGCAACCCAACCGAGTCTGACTAGAGATTCCAAGAAGCCGGTTCAATGGGTAGAAACAAGCTGGACTAGGTGACTATTATGGAACACTGACCCTGAGATTAAATTCTCTTAAAATAAAAGCCCAAGAGGCTGTACATGTGTACATTGATACCCCATCCCTATGTGACAGTGTTCCTTATGTGATATGGATATGGTGAGTTTAAACTCTTAATAAGTCCAAACGTGATATGCATGGTTGATTCCTATCACCAACCCTTGAGGACTTACCTATATGAGAGGTCGTGAAGACCACGACTATAGGACAACGCGATCCTAGACAACTCTCATGAATATATAGAAGTATGCATGGCCAACCAAACGCGCCACTCGATAAACCCAAGTGTGCTATTTTCTGAGTCTGGTTCAAGAAGACTGATTCAAGGCGTAGTCCATCAAGTTCTTCTTCAGACAAAGACAATAGTCACCACGTGTGATTCAAGACTGTAGTCTGTCACGACCCGCACCCGGATATACGGATATGAATACGTGGGCCACGCCCAGCCTACGCCGCAGTATCGGTGGTAGAGCGCTGTCAAGTACCCTATACTAACTACAACATCTAAAGATCCGTAACTAGAAATGTACTCATGTCACATCACGAAAACTAAGGAAGATAAGACAAGAAATAATAACAATATCACTAGAATAACTAGAATCTACAAGGATCATATGAGACAAAATAAAACAGAGGAAACAATAACAAAACTAAATAACTACCAGACCTAGAACTCCTGAGAGACAACTCACGGTGAAGTATCAAGAACCACCCCAGCTAGCAACATCATGAAGTCCAATAATGGCATAACAACTCCTAAAATTTTGTCAACATATCCAGTCAGGATGGAACGAGCACAAATCTCAAATAACAGTTCTAATTAGACGATATAGAAAATGTAGCAGTAAATAGAGAGAATATACAAGAAATCATGAAATGTACATGTGAATATTATGGCAAGGTAAGCTGTAAATTTAGAGCTAGAACAAGGCAAGTAAAACTGATCATGGCATGTACAAGAATCAAGAATCATCTATCTAAGTGTGTGAGTACTAGCTACAACATGTGGCCGGCTTGCGTCTGCACAAGGTCATGAGCTAGCCAATCATACATGTGGTGTAGGATTGGCATTCACAAGGTTCACAAGATATACAAGGCGGGTATTGACCACACATCTACACTAATACTCCCCGTCTCGACTAGTATAGTTTATCTAACAACAGGGGGGCGGCGGCGGCGGCGGCAGCGCCTGAAACGTGCGGCCAGCGACCATTTTTCGGCCGGCCACGTGCAGCAGTAGCTGCTGCTGCTCGCTGCTGCGGGGAGCTGGGCGGCCTGGCGCGGAGAGGGTGGCGGATGGTCGGAGGAGAGGTGGTGGAGCTCGGTGGTGGTGGTGATGTGGTGTTGTGAGATGGTGGTTGTGAGAAGATGATGTGATGGTGGCGCCGAAATGGTGATGGCGCGCCGGTGGTGGACGATGGTTGGCTTGGGAGGAGGAGGAAAGAAGAGCTCGGGTTGGGGGTCGGCCATGGGGCTGCTACTGAGAGGGGAGGGTGGTGTGTGTGTTGTGTTAGGAGAGAGAGAGAGAGAGAGAGAGAGAGAGAGAGAGAGAGATGTTATAAAGGAGAGAGAGAGATTTTTAGAAAAAGAGAGAAAAAGTTAAGAGAGAGAGAGAGAGGTCGGTTAGAAGGGGGGTGTTGGTGATGGGGAGTGGGGTGTGTGTGTAGGTGTTATTTAAGGAGAGAGAAAGAGAGTATATATATATATATAATATATATATATATATATATATATATATATATATATATATATATATTATATGAAATGGAGAGAGAATTAGATATTTGTATATAAGAGAGATATTTTGAGTAGAAAAAAAATGAGAAAATATCAGTGGGGTGTATAGGTAGACATGGTAGGGTCACACCAATTTGGGTTGGGTGTTGGTCAAGTTGGTCAGGCTTGGGGCCAAGATTTAATTAAAATAATAAATTTAAATGAATTAAAATCATGGATGAAATGGGAGCACAATGGAGATCAATTTAGTGGCACGCAAGTGGCACGCGCATAGTAGACTCAAAACAGGACAGGGCCATATATTGGGTCGACTGGATTGGACCGATGTCGGGACCGGAATTTAAGTTGGAAGTTAAGTCTCGAATTACGCAGACGATAAATTGGTCTAAATTGACCCGAAAGTTGTGCGAAGCAAATGGAGCACAAGGGAACAAGTTCGAGTGGGACACGATATATCAATATGAAGATAATCTCGTCTACTACAAATTTCAAGAAGAAAGTTTCCAGAGACTGGCATCCCTGATGCTCTAGAAATCCAAGTCACGGTAAGAGAGATCATTAATTAAATCAAATGAATTATCGAAAAATAATTCATTTAGAAAAATTCAAAAATAATCCCGGAAATTCAGGGGCTTACATAGTCCATCTCATTTATGCATATATAACTGTCCAAAAATTTCTTTATTCTTCTCTTATTTTTCTTTCCCTCTATTACTTTGAAACTTGACCTTTGGGGGGGATTGTTAGCTCTGTGTGTTTGTTCTCACACACAGATGTATAAGTCTAATTTCCATGTGTTTAGTCCCACATCGGATGGGAGTTAACAACAAATAGTGCTCATATACATTCACCCTCCTTTGCTTATTGAACTATTGTGGGAGCCCCATGGGCCAGCTCGGTTCGGTTCGGTGCGTGTTCGGTGCGTGTAACGGGTGCGAATACGTGCCCATATCTGCGGGCGCCGAATGTGATTCGATTTTCACTTCGGGTTCGGGCTGAGACCATAAAAACCTTTTTGCTTCTCACCTAAATTTCTGACCGTTACACCCATTAATTTTGTACGTTCAGACTCATTAATTCTGTCCAGGTTCAATGAACCATGTGTTTAACATTTGTTTTATATGTAACGTTTGTAACGTCCATTTTAATGTCCTTTATTTTCTGTCCGTACACAACATTTTATATATAAGGTCCTTCTCATTCTTCCAAAGTACAAAAACTCTCGTATACAAAAACTCTTCTAAATTTTGTCTTCTCGAATCATTCGTCCTCTTTTTGCTCTGGGCAGAGCTAAGCCGGTGGTCACTCTCTCTACGTTGTATGCAACAAGGAGATACCGGTGGAGCGAAGATTTTATTACTAGGAGCGTTCGGATAAATTCTCTACATAGACCCGGATTAACTCTTAGGCAGTACTACATGCGCGACTTCCCCGGACGCTGGTAACAGTTTACTATTTTATTTTTTGTTGCAGATATTAAAAGCAAGAAATTGAAGAATTTTCAACAGTTTAGACGGCCGTCTTGACCGTCATTTAGAATACTGATGATTACTATGAGTGTCTTATATTCTTATTCTAATTTACATGGACACACAACAAACTGACAATAATTTGTTGAAAGTATGGTCGTGAAGGTAGACAATTGTCTAACTACATTATATCTTTACTACTAAATGCACGTGCCTTGCACGTATAATAACGTATAAAAAATATTTTCCAGATTGTAATTACTCTATGATCTTGCTGTTGCATGGGTTTGTAGGGCAATGGACCATCCTCTAACACATGTGGTTAAGGTGTTAGGTATTCTTCATGTTTGGTTGAGTTCGATTTCCTATGTTGAATATATATAACAAATTTTAACTTTTTTCAATAATTTTTTACTTAATTTTTTTAAATAAAATGGACAATGGTATACAAACGACTTAGACGACTCATTTTTGAGCCATTTTGAAGCCTCATTATATATTAGAAGATATTTGTAGTTTTTTTTTGAAATGTGTGGCGATGCGCACGGACTTTGTGCACGCTGCATTACAATAACATGCTCCAGTGTCTCGATCCATCGATCTTCCGCCATCCAGCTAGGGTCTTATAACTATCCTCGGTAACCACAAGAGTCACTCGAGTTCAGTATATTTGTAGTTTTTTATTGTTGTGGTTTTAGTTTCTTTTTGGGATCAACGTATTAGAGTGACTGGTTGATTGAAAGCATTGTTCAAGAAACGTTCTACAGTTTTAACCACAAAATTGATTCAGAGTATGAAAGTTTTTCCTTGTAACTTTATTCTAATAAAGTAAAAAAAGTAGAAGAGGTTTTTCACTTTCGTCGTAGTGGTCGAACTGTTAGAAATTGATTGTACTTCACTGACGAGTTCTGCGAAGTTGAATATGTCGTCGAGGCTTGAATCGTGCATTTAGCAGCACTTTCCTTAAAGTGTTTCGGGCACTCCGGTAACGTCTTGGAGTAAGCACGCCAGAACATCCAGATAAGACAGCCTTCTGCCGGAGGTTCACTAGACGTTGTGAGACACGGCGTAGGGAAGAACACCTTTCTGAAAAAACTTTGGAAGAGAGAAGAAAGAGAGAATGAATACTCAGATTCTGTATATTTTAGACTCAGAAATCTGTAGTATATATAGATGAATTCGTGTTGTTTCGTGAAGTCGCGACCCTTCCGAAACAACATTCATTCACCTGTTCGCAGGTTCATTCACCCTTTCGTTTGTCTGGGCCGCTGCAAAAATAGGAATTCTCGGGGCGAGAATCGCCGCGAGGAGCCCGAGGCCCGAGCCTACGCCGCTCGTCCGATTCCACGTTGCCTAAGTGCACAAGTGCGTCTACAATGCGCCACTATCGCCTCTATGCCCGAGCCGGAGCCGGAGCCGGAGCCGGTGTTGCCGGTGGCAACACCGGCTACATTTTCATGAAGAGGAAAACAACCAATGGTCACCCACTAGCAACCCTTTGGTTGTTGCACACTCCTCATGAGTGCAATCCTATTTAAGCACTCTCAAACCTTTCTCTTTTTCCGACGTGGGACTAAAGTCCCTTCTCTTTCCTTTTCATCCTTTAAGAACAATAAATGGAATTAATTAATTCCAACAATCCCCCACTTGTTCGTAAATGAATTCCAGAATACATCACTTAAAGAATGTTAATACAGTTAGGTATTTTCGATTTGAACCTAACCTTAGTAGATGCAACACAAGATTTTATCGGAATCTCTGGTAGCTGGACTTTGAACCAGTTATTCCTTGTGATAAAATTGATGTTACTTTACACACATTCTTTTGTGTTCTTCGCCTACATCTCTCGCTTAGCACTATTAATGGCCATGTGCTGATCCTGTTTCGTGAATTTTTATAAGATAAACTCTAGATCTTACTGAGACGGCACCATATCTAAATTCACATAGGTGAAGTTCTTTCAGTATCTCTGTTGCTTTACAGATACATGTCAATATTACTGAACTTCATTAAGAGTTTTATAAACTCAACCCTCAAATTGCAACTGTCGACATAGTTATGTCGTATACATCCAAATCAACAGTTTGTTGTTACCCATTGAATCTAAGGTTAAGGTTTTTTTAACATTAGATTGGGTTGCTACTGTTGTTGGAACTCTTACTCAAGGAGTTTCAATCCCATACCTCTCGAGGTAGATTTTACTAATCCCTAGCTAGTGGTTTAGTAAAGGGATCAGCGTTATAGCTGGTACGCACATACGTAAGAGAAATGATTCCATCTTTAATCAATTTCCTTACGTAGGTATGTCTTAGACTTATATGTCTAGACTTCCCATTATACACTTCGTTGTAGGCTCTTGCTAGAGTAGCTTGACTATCGCAATGTATTGACACTTTTGATACATTGTCCTTAGCCAGCGGAATTTCTAATAGAAGATCCCTTAACCACTCAGCTTCTTGTCCTGCAGAAGCTAGAGCCACAAACTCTGACTCCATGGTCGAATGGGTAATGCACGTTTGTTTCTTGCTTTTCCAAGAAACTGCCCCTCCGACAAGTGTAAATACCCAACCTGTCGTAGATTTTTTATCCCCGACACTTGATATCCAACTAGCGTCGGTATATCCTTCTAATACGACAGGAAATCTACCATACTGTAATCCAAGATTCTTGGTTTTCAAAAGATAACCAAAAATTCTTCCGATAGCCCTCAAATGCTCATTATTAGGGTTGCTAGTAAATCTACTCATTTTACTAACTGCAAATGCTATATCAGGTCTTGTGCATTGCATCAAATACATAAGACATCCAATTGCACTTGCGTATTCTAATTGAGCGACTGCTCTTCCAGAATTCTTTTCTAGTTTAACACTTGGATCAAATGGAGTGTTCACTTCTTTGAACTTTAGGTGTTTGAACTTGTCTAGCACTTTCTCAACATAGTGCGATTGCGTAAGTTCAAAACCTCCACTGTTTTGTATTACTTTGATCCCCAAAATAGTGTCAACTATTCCAAGATCTTTCGTCTTCAATGTGGAAGTTAGAAACCTCTTCGTTTCTGTAATTCCACTCATCTCGTGTTAATGATCAACATATCATCAACGTAGAGACAAAGAAATATCACGATATTTCCATATACTTTAGTGTATAAACACTTATCACAAACATTGTGAACAAAGCCATTAGAAATTATGACTGAGTCAAATTTCTGATGCCACTGCTTTGGTGCTTGTTTTAATCCGTACAAGGATTTAACAAGTTTGCATACCTTTTGTTCATTTCCCGGGAGCACGAATCCTTCCGGTTGCTCCATGTAAATTTCCTCATCGAGATCTCCATTTAAGAATGCCGTTTTGACATCCATCTGATGAACATTAAGATGATGCAATGAAGCTAACACAAACAATATTCTAATTGTAGTCGTTCTTGCTACTGGTGCATATGTGTCAAAATGATCAATTCCTTCTCTTTGTCGAAATCCTTTGGCTACTAGTCTAGCCTTGTAGGTGTTTAAAGTACCATCACTATGAAACTTTCTCCTGAACACCCACTTACATCCAATAGGTCTTGACCCTTTGGGCAAATCGACAATTTTCCAAGTGTGGTTAGATATTATCGAATCCATCTCATCTTGGATAGCATCTTTCCAAAAGGATGAGTCCCGCGAAGCTATTACTTCCTTAAAGGTTTCAGGATCATCTTCCACCTGAAGAATGATAGGAATCTTTCAAATAAATTTCTCTGTATTTCCTTCTAAGTAAAAAGAAATTAGTTGAGAATCTATTTCGTCAGATCCTAGATCCTTAGCCTTTCGAACTCTCTTGCTGATCCGAAGCTCGGGTTGTTTTTCAACTAACCGTGAAGAGCTCTCCTCACGAGACTCTTCATTAGCAGGAATCTCAGGATCCTTATTCTTAGTAATAAGGTTCTCAAAAAATTCCACATCTCTGGATTCGACAATAATGTTGGACTCTAAGTTTAAAAGTCTATATGCCTTACTATTGGCAGCATAACCTACAAAAGCACTTTTAATTCCACGAGGACCTAATTTGGTCCTTTTAGGATCCATGTTTTTGTAATAAGCTATGCAATCCCACACTCTAAAATAACTGATATTAGGCTTACGGTCTTTCCATATCTCATATGGTGAAATACTAGTTTTTTCAAAAAAATCGGTTCATTATATGACATGCAGTAAGTAAAGCTTCTCCCCACAAACTAAATGATAATTCAGAATGCATTAGCATTGTATTTATTATTTCTTGATATGTTCTATTTTTTCTTTCGGCTAGTCCGTTCTGTTGAGGTGTCTGTGTTGCAGAACATTCATGAATAATACCGTTTTCTTCACAGAAGGTATTAAATTCAAAAGAAAAATATTCACCACCTCTATCACTTCTAAGTATTTTAATCTTTCTACCAAGTTGATTTTCAACATCTGATTTGTATATTTAAAAGCATTAAAGGCTTCATCTTTATGCTTTAATAAATATACATATGTAAATCTAGAGCAATCATCAATGAAGGTAATAAAGTATTTATTACCTCCTCGAGATAATGTGTCATTAAATTCACATAAATCAGAGTGAACTAAATCTAGTAGGTTGGTATTACGCTCTACACCGTGAAAAGGTTTTTTTTAATCATTTTGGATTTTGCACAAATTTTACACTTATCTAAGTCTTCAGAATTGCATAAAATTAATCCAGATTTAATTAACCTTTTCATAGTGCTAATACCTATATGCGCTAATCTACTATGCCATAAAGTAGATGACTCAATCATGTAAGAAGAAGTAGAAACTTTATTGATATTATTTTCAATGATACAAAGTTTTATCATACCCTCATCGGTATATCCCTTTCCAACAAATACACCATTACGGGTCAATATTAATTTGCCCGACTCAAAGACAGACTTTATTCCTGATTTACCCAACAAGACTTCACTGACGAGGTTCCTACTCATATCCGGGACGTGAAGTACGTTAGTCAGATTTACTTTCTTCCCGGAAGTGAATTGGATTTCCACATCACCTGTTCCCACGACCGTTGAATGTCCCTTTTTCCATCTGAACTTCTTGTCCATCATTGACTTCAGAATAGGTCTTGAATGCTGCTTTGTCGTATGAAACATGAACGGTAGCACAAGTATCGTACCACCATCATGGAGCCTTCCCTTTGACCGTCATGAGTTTGCTCACTGTAGCAATTATGTCCTCTGTCTCAGTGAGATTTACCTCGCTGTTTTGGGTCTTCGAACCCGACAATCTCTGGCATAATGTCTTGATTTGCCACATACAAGACAGCCGGTCTTGGGTCCTTTGGCGTTGCCGGAGTTCTTGAACTTTTGTTGGTCCTTCTTAGGACCGAGAAAGTTCTTCTTTCCTGTAGGCCTCTTGCCTTTCGCGCTCACCGCGTTAGCTTTAGAAACTCCGTTGTTCTCGGATTTCTGTCTTTCCTTCGATTCCTCTTCGATTCGAAGGTGTTTTTGAATCTGTTCCAGTGAGAAATCCTCAGAGCTGTGAAGTAGTTTCTTCCGATAACTATTCCAAGATGCTGGTAATTTAGTGATTATAGCACCAACTTGGAATGGTTCCGGAAGTTCTATCTTCACTGCCCTGAGTTTATTGACTAGTTGTAAAACTCGCAACCTGATTTTCTGGAATTTTTGGATAAATTGGAATTATTGCATTTTTGGGATATTTTTATTCGATTTCGTTTTGTCAGCATAGACCTGGATTCCCAGTTGGAGTTTTATTATTATTATTAATAGTCGATTAGGAAAGTATTATTTTTAAAAATTAATTATTGGATTTTTGTTTATGCCCTGTCCCGATCCCGTGTCCGGGGTCCGACCCCGAGCCTGAATCCAATCCCGTCTCCGAACCCATCCTTATTCCTTCTTTTAAAAATTCTGATTATTATATATTAACTACTCCTGAAAAAAATTATTTGCTAAGAGATAACAACAAAATTAGAAGCTCAAGATGGAATAACCGAACTTCCATTTGGTCAAGGATTTTGAATCGAACATTTAAATCAGGAGATGTCAAAATGTACGTGATGGTGAAAATAGAAGTCTAAAGGAATACAAGATTGATGATGGATTAGACAGTTGCATAAGAATATCATTCACGACTAGTTTAATTTTGGAAGAATATTGGGTTGATTTTCTAGAACATTATTTTCTTTGAGATACCCAATTTTCAGTAACACTATTTCGTATGTATTCGTGACTATACATGACTTTGCTTGACATAACAATTTAACCATTCCTTAGTGTGTCTTTTGCAATTCTTAGACTTTGCAGCACTGTTAGGATCATAGAGATGGAATATTGATAAAGATAGGAAGGCAAGATGTGTAGGATCATGAATAAGTGATTTGGTGACCATAGAGTAGTTTGGATAACGAAGTTAAATCATGATGTTTTGAGAATTACCACTTGAGGGAGAAGTGGTGCAAGAATCAGATTGATGATGAAAAAGGGCTAATGATTGAAAAAATTGATGACTGAGAAAATGTTTCATAACTGAGGTACCATTTTTGAGTATAACCAACAGTTGATGATGTCTTTCGTCCCATGACTTTCTGTTAGAATAAAGACCCTGTTTTATTACCATTACAGGTGTAGCTAGTAGTATTTAAATAGTCTATAGAATTTCATTACGGGATCAGTATTTATGAGAAGTTGGATTACAATAAATATTTGGATAAAATACGAATATTGGAAGAAATCTTGATCAATGAATGTAAAGTTCGGACATGATTGGAGGGAACTTATATATCAATCTTTGTTGTTGGATGACAAATTTGGTTTGACAAACTTTTGACAACAAGTTGGAAGAAAATCGCAATTATACGACTCTAAACGGTGACATAACGGAAAAGTTTTTAAATGACATATTTGAGGAAGGACTTTTGTAACCCAGTTATTGAAAGAGTTGTTGCAACAAATTGATTTAAAAAGACAAAATCTGGGACTATAAATTCATCGATATGCGATAAAAGGGTTATTAATGCTTGATAATGAGTTAAAGGCATGACACCAAGTAGAAAGTATCAAGATTATTTTGGAACGTGTATAGCGACGCAAAATGAAACTGGATCCTTGGTAAATATTAAATTGATCGGTAAGGTGATACAAATTGTTGGAGAATAATTATGTGGGTTAAGTGACTTATTTTTGCACAAGTATTTTACCGATTTATGATTTGGAAATAAGAGCATGCTAAAAGTAATTTTGCACGATTATTTTGGTGATTAACAATTCAGAAATGGAAGCAAACATTAATTATGGACAATGGCCGTATTTCTAAGGAGGGAAGAATGTTGTTGCATGAATTGTCTAAGATAGTTTTTTTGTAGCTGACCTAGGGATTGCCAACATTATTAAGAGATAATCAAGGTAGTAATTGTAAATGTTTGATCATCCCCAAACAGTACCCTTAAATTTCGAGGACGAAATTTTCTAAGGAGGGAAGGTTGTAAAACCCGCAACCTGATTTTCTGAAATTTTTGGATAAATTGAAATTAGTGCATTTTTGGGATATTTGTTCGATTTTGTTTTGTCAGCATAGACCTGGATTCCTAGTTGGAGTTTTATTATTATTATTATTATTATTATTATATATTATTAATAGTCGATTAGGAAAATATTATTTTAAAAATTAATTATTGGATTTTTGTTTATGCCCTGTCCCGATCCCATGTCCGGGGTCCGACCCCGAGCCTGAACCCAATCCCGTCTCTGAACCCATCCTTATTCCTTCTTTTAAAAATTCTGATTACTATATATATTAATTAATAAAAAAAGGAAATTTCTTGTGGCCTGGCCCGGTCTCCCCACGACCAGGCCACACACATGCACACCCCATTTTTCCTCTCCTCAATTCACTCTCTCCCACTCATTCAACAACCCACTTCTTTCCTTGCTCCTTATTAATCCCCACCACTACCACTCACGTCACCACCAACTCTTCCTACAAACCAGCACCCAACTCCTCCTTTATAACCATTCTCCCAGCAGCTCTCTCCCTCACTCTTTCTCATTTTCCTTCACCAACTCTCCGACCCCTCCCGAGTTCCCATCTAGCCGAGCACCCCGTGCGCCGGACCCGCCTCCGCGCCGGCCGTCCCCGACCCCGTGCGCCGGACCCCGCCTCCCGCGCCGGCCATCCCGGACCCCGTGCGCCGGACCCCGCCTCCCGCGCCGGCCGTCCCGGACCCTGTGCGCCGGACCCCGCCTCCCGCGCCGGCCGTCCCCGACCCCGTGCGCTGGACCCCGCCTCCCGCGCCGGCCAGACCCCCGACGCCGCTTCCTCCGGCCGTTCCCGCCGGCTCCGGCGACCTAGCTACCAGCGCCTCCCTCTCCGCGCCATCCGACTCTGGCTCCGCGGCCCTGTGGCCGGCCTTCCGCCCGCGCATGCCCCCCAGCGCCGCCCCCTCTTCCCGAGCTCCGCGCCGGCCGATTCCGCGGCTGTCCAACAGCGCTGTCCAGTGCTGTTCCGGCGATTTCCGCTGCTGTCCGCGAGTTTAGAACTTTCCCGAGTCCGCGGGAACGTGGTTTTCTTTTTCCTATTATCATCTGAGAGCTCTAGCCGAGCAACCCAAGGTATATCTCGTGTCCCCGTGTCCCTACTTTAGTGTCGATGATGATACTGTCTCCGATCCGTTACGGGATTCGGTTTAGGCGATTGTAGTTTCGGATTTTTCTGAATACTATTTCAGAATAATTCGGTTTTGTGGATTTCGGTTTCCCGAACTTTATTTCGGGATTTTCGAATTTATTTCGGGAGTATTATGTGGTTTTGGCTATATATAATTGTGATGTATTTTCGGGTTGGATATTATTTTGTGAAATATTATATGGATGGTTTGGGTTGTTTCCCTGGTTCGGGATATTGTTTATGTTGATTTTTGGCACCGTCCCAGGATTGGTCCCAATTACAGAGGAGATGCTGCCAAATTTTCGAAAAAGTTTTCAAAAATAAAGTATTTTAAAATGGGATTCTATTTTCAAAATTTGGTATTTTGCAAACGGATTACAAAAGTGGTTTTGTCGGTTTGAAAGTGGATTTTGGAGTTTCGTATCCCAATTAGGCGACGACCATATCGGTCGAATGAGCCTCGACGAAGCGCAAACACTACAGGGTTCCTGTACGTTGAGGCGCTAGCCAGCAACATGACATTTGGACCAAGTCTGAGACGCATTTTACAACTATATTTATATTTATAATTATTTTTAGAACTGGTACTGCAATTAGTATTTTTGGTGCAGGCTTCGGCCTATTGTTTGGACCGTTCGCAGCACTTAGAGCTCGCCTAGATGATTAATTAATTTATGTAAAAATTTGTAAAGGGCATAAGCCCAGTTTTCTATTTTATTTTCTGTGACCATGTATTGTGTAGTTTAGGTTTTTACTTTCTTTTTGAGTTGGTTTTCGTTTTTAGACGCGTAATTATAAATTAGGTATTAATTGTTTTGTATAAAATTAATAAGGTTTTTTGATAAATTAACTTGAATAAAATATTAGTAAGTTAACGAAGTCCATGTTTTATCACTAAAAGAAAAATGTAGTTATATATATATTTTAAAATACAAAGTTTTGCCAAATTAATCGGTAATTGCCATTTTTCTAATTAATCAATAACCGACTTATTTAATTAAAATATAATGAACGTAGATTGCGACGTTAGACGATTTTCGGTAGATTGATTAATAAACTTAAAACATGACTAGGGTCTGCTTCTAGAGATTGTAACTAGCACACCTAGAATGGTTTCATTATGGTTCTAAGTCAAGGTTCTCAACTGTAGGATCTCAGAGACGAACTTGACATCTCCTCGGTACCGACTTTTCGATCCAGTCATTAACAGAGGCAAGTTACGTTTATGTTTCTTGTATTTATTTAGTAATTGTCAAGCTGCATGTTTAAACCACATTGCTATATGGAACCCTCTCCTAGGGTTCAAATATTGATTGATATTATTGTGGGGATTGGGGGAATAGTCTAACGTTTATGGCCAATACCCCCCATATTGCCTGATTGTGCGAGCTTACCCCTCTACACACGGGATAAGCCGTATCGCGTCGCTAGGACACTATTGTATAACCCAAGCCGGTCATAGACGATTACACATTCAAATCACATTATTTTTAATCGTAGAATTATTGGAAAATATTGTTTCAACTGTTTAGCCGCACTTTTCCATTATTACTTGAAATATGAGATACATATTCGTACTTGCTCCCTCCTGACTGGAGACAACATTTTTAGGTGACATTGAGGATGCTGAGCTATTGTACAATAGCTACTATGACCCGATTTTGTACCTGTGGTGTTGCCGGAGTCCCCCTTGGAGGACGCAGGACCTAAGGCCGACGAGCCACCGCTAGCTAGTCGTTTCCAGTTTTTTTTTCTAGTTTTATTGTTTTGGAGTTTTGTAGATTTGAAATCAGCACTTTATTTCAGTTCTTTCATTTCCAGTTGTACTTTTCAATTATTGAATAAAAGTTTTAAAATTTTCGTATATTGAGTTGTGACAAATGTATAGATGTTGTGTGAATACCTGCATATAGAACAGCTTACTACCGCCGTCTCACAACGGTGCAGGCTGGGCATGATCCGGTTCGATCCAATAATTTGGGATCGGGTCGTGACACTTGAACTTGTAGTTCGTGTACTTGGGCGAGTATAGGCTTTGTATCAATCATTTTGTAACCAAATACTTTGATATAAGAAATTTCTTTGTACCTTCTTCTTCTGCTCTGAATTTGAAATCCAGAGCCTTCCAGATGTCAATCGTCGAAGGATTTTCTGTATAGAGGTCGTACAGTCTGTCCGACAGAGTGTTCAGAATGTGACCACGGCACAGCAGTTCGTCCTCTTTGCGCTTTTTGCGTTCTGCCTTGACTGTATCAGAATCTGTTGGTGTGGGTTCTGGAACAGGTGGCAGATCTGGGTCGAGGACGTAGTAGGTCTTCAGCGCCGTCAGGAGGAAGATCATCTTGTCCTGCCAGCGTATGAAGTTCGTCCCGTCGAAGCGATCCAGTTTGACTAGATCCTGATTCATGACTTTGATGCTCGAATTGCAGCATCGGACGCCATTATTTGCAACACTTTAAGATTGTTAGAAATTGATTGTACTTCACTGGCGAGTTCTGCGAAGTTGAATATGTCGTCGAGGCTTGAATCGTGCATTTAGTAGCACTTTCCTTAAAGTGTTTCGGGCACTCCGGTAACGTCTTGGAGGAAGCACGCCAGAACACCCAGGATAAGACAGCCTTCTGCCGGAGGTTCACTAGACGTTGTGAGACCCGGCGTAGGGAAGAACACCTTTCTGGAAAAACTTTGGAAGAGAGAAGAAAGAGAGAATGAATACTCAGATTCTGTATATTTTAGACTCAGAAATATGTAGTATATATAGATGAATTCGTGTTGTTTCGTGAAGCCGCGACCCTTCCGAAACAACATTCATTCACCTGTTCGCAGGTTCATTCACCCTTTTGTTTGTCTGGACCGCTACAAAAATAGGAATTCTCGGACGAGAATCCCACGAGGAGCCCGAGGCCCAAGCCTAAGTGCGTCTACAATACGCCACTATCGCCACTACGCCGGATGCCACTACGCGGAGCCAAGCCGGTGTTGCCAACATTTTCATGAAGATGATAAAACAACCAATGGTCACCCACTAGCAACCCTTTGGTTGTTGCACACTCCTCATGAGTGCACATACCTATTTAAGCACTCTTAAACCTTTCTATTTTTTGATGTGGGATTAAAGCCATTCTCTTTCCTTTTTATCCTTTAAGAACAATAAATGGAATTAATTAATTCCAACACGAACTACATTATATCTTTGTATATGTGATTCTATTCTTATTTTATTCAGTTTAGTTTCTCTTTTGATCAATAGTTGGGAACATCGCTAGACTTGAAATTTGATTAATCAATATAACATGGCATTGCACTTGGCCTGTTCAACAAAAATGTTAGATGCCAAAAATCTCCAACTTAACTCATACTCACGATAAAGACCGAACAATATAAAGATCCAACATATTGTGTTCGTCTTCCTTTAGAAGATGATCAAAACCAGGGGCGGCCTGGCCCAGGACAGGCCGGGCGATGGCCCATGACCCCCTAATTAAAGGGAGCACCAACATGAAACTGTTTATAATAGAACTAGTATGTATTATGTGCCTTTTTTTATAACAAAAATCATTGTGGTGTAGTTGTTATAATGTTAGGCTTACATTTAAGAGGTCCTTGGTTTAAATCTTGACTGCAATAAAATTTTGTTTTATTTATACATTTTTTATATTATGTATGAGGGTCTATTTTGAAAATTTTGCCTCGGACTCCCAGCTCTGGCCGGCCCTGATCAAAACACATTGTTACCAAGATTGGATGGTGGACCACACTTCTATTAAATAACCACATCCTAAGAGGCCAAGGCTAGTTCATCTTTGGTGCTAATCTTGATTAACCTCAGCATAAGTATCACGCACGTATCAAGAAAATATGCCTAGTGCACACTCCATAGAGCTAGGGTACTAGCTCAATGCTTATAATCAATGGCGGAGGCAGAATTTTTTTTAGGGAGGGCTAAGAAAGAGCATGGATGAAAAAGAGAAAAAATCATGTGATAAATGAAAAATATACACAATCTAAACAACATCTACAAGATTTAAACCCTAAAACCTTCTATACAAACAACCTATCACTCAACCAACTAAGTTAAAGCTTACATATGATAATATATGGTAGCTCCTATTTATTTTCGAAGTCCGGACTACAGCCTGGGACAGCCCGCTTATGCTCCTCTAGTGCTTATAACTAGTGGAGTCATAACATTGGGCTCTTGTACCACTTTTAGGAATACAATGTGGTCCAAATCAGAGTTTTATCCATGGAAAATAATTTTAGACTTTGATTGTGTGCAGGGGCACCTTTGCATCATAAATGATGACCTCGTCTCTATTTATAGGTAATAATAATTACTTTCCTTAAATACTTTGGAAATACCAATAGCTCTACATACTAGCCTTCTTACCCTATAGGGGTGCGTCGGTATAATCGGTCGGTATTTGGTCGAATTTTTCGTTATTTTTTAAAATCGGTATTTAAAAAAATCAATACCAATATCGTACCATTTAGAATGGTTTTTTTTTTTTTTTGGTTTCGGTTAAATCAATATTCGGTCGATTTTGTTCGATATCAGTATTTTATCAATTAATATTTGATCAATCAACACACTTAATATTGTAAAAGCTTTTAACCTAGAAATATATATTTTTAAACTTTTTGGGAAGCATTCAATTTCAAAGCCAAGTCTCTACCAATCAAGCAATTAATCAAATTTATTAGAATAACATATAACAAGTCGCAAGTCCCTAAAGAACAAGCTTAAAAGAGCAAAATTATTAAGTTTAATCCTTAGTATAAGTTTAAGTACACCAAAATTCAATTCTATGGAAACACAAAACATAAGCTCAAAAGATTAAAAACTCAATTCCTAACGTTCTTAACATAAGTTTCGTAACATAAGTTCAAGTCCACCAAAATCCATTCTAAGTTCTAAGAAACTGATTCTCAACTAAAACAAAGATAAAAATAAAAATGAGTAGATAAAATTAATTACTAAAAACATTCTAAGAATATATCGGTTCGGTATTTTCGCTATGGTATTACACTCAAACCGATACTACTACAATTATACCATATTTTAGTCGGTTCGACAATTCGGTATCGTTACATAATTTGGTTCGATTTTTTGGAATATTTTTAATTGATATTCGATCAATTTTTCGGTAGCGGTCGGTATTGCTCACCTGTATTACCCTAAAAGTTCTTTTTTACTAGCAATTTCTCAAGTAGAAAGACTCTTCATGAAAAACACTCTCTTCTAGAATCTTCCAATAGTGATTAAACTATTAGGATGTTGGAAAATCTAGTCTAATTGGAAGGTGGGGAGAGTCTGTATCGTCTTGGAGCATGAGTAAAACAGAAGTATCAGTGGTTGCGACCATGCTCGTATCAAAGTGGAAGCTGCGTACTGGCATACTAATGATATGTCACAAATTGTCAGAACGTCTAGCAAATTTTTGGGCTAATTTGGTCCTCACAAAACATATCGTCGACCTATCGGCAGTATACCAGTCGTTGGAATTTTTGTACAAATTTGATTTTTATTCAGCATGTATTGAATAGTCGGATTCATTTGGACGACCATGATTCGGACTAGGCCTAATTTAGGAAATTTCTAATCGTAAATTAAAGTTTCTTAGTCCTATAAATAGAGGCTAAGGTGCTATTATTTGAGAGTGCTTATTAAGGAGATTCAAGGAGACGTTTACCAAAATCTATGAGGAGAATATCGTGCTCGCTCGTATGGCTTTACTATTCAAGACACAAGAAAGTCCTAATCATGGTTCCGTCAACTGCGTCAGGAAGATGATCGCCATTGGGCGGTGTGTAACTACTACTAGGCACGAAGTGCTAGTTAGGCTTGGGGTATTTGTGATCTTATTGTATTCCTCTCGTTCTTGAGATTTGGTAAATGACTAATTCTTTAGGCAAATGAATGCAATTGTATCAATCTTGTATTATTGGAGTAAATAGATTGGGATTTGATTAGTTCTCGAAGTCACCACATATGCTCATGTAATTAATCTTGGCTTTCGTAGCATGCTTTGTGGTTCTATCTCTTTCAATGGAATTTCATTGGTCGACGCTTCAACGTTATGTTTCTGCACGTCTGACCGGTGGGTGTGTCGTAGCCCACGGGTTTCCCTTCAACTTCTAGCATGCTCATCTTCTTATACATTCTATATGGTTTCTTTCATGTAGATATTTGAAGAAGCTTCCACACGTTTTTCAAATAGGTTCAACGAATTTGACACATTGAATCCTATTTATGGTCAAGACCAATCTTTATATATCTAATCTCATCTTTCCACTATTCGTTACTGGACTTATTTTATCTATTTTGTATATATCATCATCAAACTTGTAAATTTTGAATAATCAATTGTATTGAGATAATAGGTAAAAGTTTCGCCACAATTATCTTATTGTAAGCAACTTATCATATCAAAGATGGTGCTTTTTTTATGTTGTTGTGATCAACCCATCTTTTCTTGTTTACTTTCATGCGAACTATCTCACTTGATAAACCAATTAACAAAATGCAGATATATCTTTTCCTCCCAATAACTGTGAAAAAATTGTTGCACATATAACGTAAGATGAGTTTGAGCAAGATAATGAGAAATATATCCAAGAAAAATTAAAGAAAAAGAAAACTCGAAAGAGAATCATCAAGAAAATAACACATGCATAAGCATGGTACCATAAACAACATAATCTATATGAAAATGCAAGTAAGATTTAAGTAAACGAATAGGTTAGAGGCACTTTTTTTATTTTAAAAGTGAAATGCAAAGAAGATTTAAGTAATCGAATAAGTTAGAGGCACTTTTTTTATTCTAAACGTTGTTACATTATTCTCCTAATTCTTGATCATGATTATTTTTTTGCCTTTCTCCTTTACTTATGTTTGAGTTTATTTTTAGCTCTTATTACGGGGGAGCCTATTTTTTGATCATGTCAAAGGGGGAGAAATAAGTTTAAGTTAGCACACAATATTCTAGTATTCCGTGTTTATTAGTGATACATGCATCTATTATATATATCTTAAACTTAACCGATTTGCCATAATCAAAAAGGAAGAAATTGTTAGCCCAATGATTATATCATGTTTTTGAATATGGCTAATCAATTAAGTTTAAGATAATGATGTCACTAATATTCATGTAATCACTATCATGTTGCTACTTAAACTTAGCATTGTCCTATTGTTCACTAAATGTTCTACATCATATTGCTATATTTGTATCATAATGCATCATACTGCTTTGTTCGCCTAACATGTATTTGCAGACATGCAGTAAGCATGATCAAACATGATCAAACCAGGACATATGCAATGGAGAATAATTATTAATGAGCCAAAGACGACATTATACAAGAAATCGAAAGGTATTCAGATTTCCAGATCTGTTTATCTTTGGACGACTACCGTCAAGGAAAAATGCGTCTTCATTTTGCTCAAATATCAGAAGAAAGACGTTATCAAAGGGCTATTGGTTTTTCCTATTTGATCAATGTATTTTTCGTATTTATCGAGTTTAGGAATACGATGTAAACTATATCGTACTGACAAATAGGCTATCCAAGCAACGTTTTCAAATAATTTTTCATTTTGGAAACAAGTCCACTTACAAAAGCCCAAACTACTTTCTAACTGTTTGACCTTTCAAAAAGTCCAAAACATATTTTTAAAAATCCTAACAGAACTTCAACGGAATTCAGCCCGAGTTTGGCCCGAATTCGGCCAGAGTTCGCTAGTGAACGTTGCTTTTTGAACTTGGTCCTCCTGCAGTTACGGATCTTACTGAGATTTTCTCATAGAGTTCTGTCCGAATTTTGTCCGAATTTTGTCATAATTATGTCATTGGAAAAACTATAAATAGAGAAGGATTTCGATCATTTTAATACACCAATTCACTTTCATATCTCTTCTCTATAAGCCTACTACTTCTTCCAAAGTGTTCCAAAGCTTTCATTTTCAAATTCTAAGCCAGTTACAATTCTTTAGTCGATTTGCCAGTGCGGTACGGTCTAGAAGTTTCAGAGTGATTGTAATCAGATGCTTGATTGAAGATAGACACTTCACAATTAAAGTTGGTCGAGTACTTCGGATCAAAGCTCGCGTTGTAGAAGTTGCAAGAACTTCGGATGAAAACTTGTGGTGATTTTTTATAGTGGATTCAACTGGAAGCTAGAGTTCTTCCGACTGGACTAGTCATCACAAGAGAAAAACCAGTATACATCATTGTGTTTGCGTTTGCTCTCTGCTCTCTACTTTTTATTTACATATTATGTGATCTTGTTGCTAACAATTTTTTAAATAGCTAATTTTTCGCTGCCTACTCTATTCATCCCTCCTCTAGATTATAGTGCTTTACATCCCGTTCCTACAGTTGGTATCTACAATTGGTATCAGAGCGAGCTCTCTTTATATAGATCTTGCTTGATTATACCAATTGATTCTACAGTTGGTATCAGAGCAGGTGCTCCTTATAGAGGAATTATTGCTCATACCAATTGCTCCTACAATTGGTATCAGAGCGGGTTATAGGTAAAGCGAGGTAACACTGCTATTATATTCTTATTTATTACAGTTGTTACATAGATCACAGTATCACATATGACAAGTATGTACTTCACAACTGAAGAGCAATCCACAAATAGACTCCCACTATTTGATGGAACAAACTATAGTTATTGGAAGACACGAATGAGCTTATACCTGAAGTCTCTAGATTTTGACTTATGGTCAATTGTTGTCAATAGTTACAATAAGCCTACTATCACTTCTTTTCTCACATCCTCTATAATCAACAAGCCTTATTATAGTTACACGGAGGAAGAGAAGAAGTTAGCTAGCCTTGATGCAAAAGGTATGCATATATTTTATTATGCTGTAGACATAAATATATTTAATCTTATTAATACTTGCACAACATCTCATAAAATTTGGAAAGTTCTTGAAGCTACTTATGAGTGCAGGTATGAAAGCAAACCTAGCAACTCCAGAGAGAAGGATAATCTTCATAATGATGCAAATATATGCATGATGGAATTGAGATTTAAGGTACAACACAATCCCTTATACGAAGAAGAGCTTGTATGTGACAATTGTAAGAAGATAGGCCCCATCCAAGAAGATTGTCCTACTACTAGAAAGGAGATTCACTACGAATAATCAAATGAAGGAAGATCATCGTCTCACAAGTACGCGAGCATGAGCATATGGTGTGAAAGCGAAGCAAGAGATTCTGAAGAAGAAGAAGAGAGACCTCATCAAACTGCAAATTTATGCTCAATGGCATTATCAAACGAGGTACAAAACAATTCTTTTGAAGAGAGTGAAACTTCTCATGATGAGTTATCTGATGCTTTCAGTGATCTATTAGAAGAACACAAGAAAGTATTAGATAAGTATAAGCAAGGTAGAAAGGATATTCTATCCTATAAGCGGAAGAATGAAAAGCTTACTTGCTTATTGAATGATGCTAGAAATAGTTCTCCTTCTGATAATTCTACTGAGATTTCCACACTGAAGTTTAGATTGCATGAGGCACTTGATTGCATTGAGAAAAGCACTCATGAAAATGCTAAACTTAAAAAGAAATTATAATCAGAAAAGAAGAAGTATTCAATTGCTTCATATAGAATTGATGCTCTTTCTGCTAAATATGATGAGATCTGTGCTAACTATAAAAAGTTAGATATTAGACTGGAAAAGCAGGTAATACAACCTATGACTCAGTCTAACACAAAACACAGCACATCAGAAAGTCACACACGACAGATCATCTAGAAAGGAAGTAAGTAAAGCTAAAGCTGAACATAACCATGCTTTCTATTACAAGTATCCATGCACATCATATCACACCACTGCATGTTCTTATACTGCTGCACAGCACTAATATTAATACTTTCTGTCATTATTGCAGTATGAATGGACATGTTTCTAATCATTGTCAGATTAGAAAACTAGTTGATATGAACTTGTGCAAATGGGTTCCCAAATCTAATAAATGTGGATCCAAGTATTGGATACCAAAGTCTTCACCTAATATTTCAGGTGGGACTACTTATGCTGAACCATAGAACGATGGAACGTGTTGGTGGTTGCACAACTACAAAGGTCATCTTCCATGCAACTGCACCATCATAAGTGTGGTCACTAGAACTACTTCGGTAACATGCTTTCTAAATAGTTCTTAATATCTAGCATGTTCGTTTTGATGTCTTCTACTAGCTCTCATTTATATCTTTTTGAAGTGTTTATTATTTGAATCAATGTGAGATATAATCCTAGCATGACTAGCTTTTTAGCTTAAATGATTAGTTCACACTATATATAGCATTTTATTAGTATGACATGCACATTTGTTTATGTATGCTCTTTTCTCTTAATCTTTATTCTTGAAGCATGCATACCACTATAATCCATAGGAGGTTAATTTGTTTTTGGTTAATATGTTTTTGACTTTTTGTCTTTAATATTTTTTAATAGTCACTTCTTATCGATTTGTCTTTAACATGTCGTATTTACTTTGATCAGTATTTTGTGAGTATGTATGTTTAGCACAAGTCTCCTGTTTACTTGAAAAGTATATACATATAATTTTATTTTAACCTTGTGCTTGCATAATATATTCACTATTGATTCTCAAATTTTATTGTGATTAACTTCTTATGAAACAATTACATCTCTGTCTGATAAAGTATATTTATGCATGTTTTTGATCTTATGATAATTTTCTTTTAGTGCTTATTAAGGATACATGAATAATTCATTGTCATTCACATATTGCTCATATGTTTCTAATATTAATATTTTTTTCTTTATGGGGATATATGAGTTAAGTTCAAGTTCTATATTATTTAAAAAAAGTAGTTTCAAACTTGTGCTTATCTTATACTTGAGCTATTGATTTTTTTTGAACAAATTTATGTTCTTATCTTTATTAGCTTCTTCCTCAAAGCCTCTTTTCCTTGGCTTTTTGGTTAACATTTTGGATACATAATATTTTTAGTATCATGATCTTGATAAACCATTCTTTTGGTATTTACTTCTTTTATATTTAAAGATTCTGAATTTCGATGTTATTTGATGATACTGCATATATTCCTTTAAATCTAAGTTCTTAAAAGTAGAGATCATTTTGAGTACAAGCCGAAAGGGTCCTTCTGTCATACATGTGTAAATAATTTGAAGCGACACGGTGTACTAGTCTTCGGACTACCGCTAGCTGGGAACCGGACCCTACAGCTAACCTAAAGTGATCAATACTTTATCGGATTAAGATTTATTAAGGTCTACTTGCAACTATTATCTAGTTCTGGATCTAAGGTACTAAATCCAGTCCCCTAGGTTCCATAATACGTCAGCGTATCTGGGTCATACATTTTGATTTACAAATATTTTATAGTTTATTGTTACCCAATGATTTTGTAGCACATATGGATAAATGTAATTGATACATCTTATACCGTATGCTACATTATTCCAAGATTTTTTTAAAGTCCTTAGAATATAATTGATTTCATATTGTACAAATTCTTCTTAAATTCTCGATTATTAAAGAAGAGATTTGTTTTGGGTACAAGCCTACAAAGGGTCTGTCTGTCACCACGGCTACGGCCAAAGCGGAGCGGTACTTAATTGTTCTCCGGTAAACCTCCGTTAGCTGGGACAATATCCCTACAACTAACCCAAGATTGATCAACGCTTTATAAACTAAAGATTTATTGAGATCTAGTTGCAATTGTTATCTGATGGATTTTGGATTTTAGCTTTGATGGATAATATTATTTAATGATTTTTTTTTTTACAAAAGGTAATATATATTGATCTCCATAGGTTAATGTCTGTCATCTTTTGATATATTCATTTTTCTGTCACACTATTCGTTATTCAGACTTGATGATCCTGTGACTACTCATTGACTATTATGGTCTTATGATTTTTAGCTTGTGTAATATTCATGATTTTAAGATTTTTATTACATTCTTCTTATTCAAGTCATTTACTGTTTATAACAGTAACTCTTTACAGAGGAGAAGTCAGGCATATTGAATGTCTCTTTCTCAAAGCGTTTATTCTCTTTAACCCTACGGTTATTTGATGGACACCGTGCAACGGCTTTAAAAGGGAAGAAATGAACTTTGATAAGAAGACCTAATATTTTTGAATTAGTTTCCTACTTCTGGAAATATGTCTCTAAAATTTTTAAAATTCTGTCAATACTATTATTATTATTTAGATATAGCCATGTAAAGGTGGAATAGTTAATTGTTTCATATCAATTATCCCCTTGACATGTCGTATATCTAGAACACATTTAGTTTTGATCATTTATCTAGTCCTGTTTTATTTGTTCAAATAGGCTATTTATGATTTATGAATTCTTTTATTAAAACTGTTTATGTGATATAAAAATTCGAATCGCCAGCTTTCAGTCTGAGGATTAAACAGACGCATTCGAACTTTTATTAAGATAGTTTTTCATACTAATTTTCGTATTTCAAAAGTCTTTTTGATTTCTCTCTGATTTATTGAATCTGTCCGTTATTCACATTAAGACAGTTTTCAAAAATTCTTTACTGTCATGAAATCAATTTTCTTATTATATAAGATTTGAATTGGAGATATATTTTGTGTGTTCATCTTTAAGCATTTATTTATTGGATATTCTTTTACTTGGCTAAAGATGATATTTGTTTTATGTTTGGAACATTATATGCATTTGATCAAAGGAAAAAAAAGATGCATATCTTGGATATTTCTTAGATCTTCTGATTATTTATTTTATCTATTCTTGCATATAAATTACTTCGGAACTCGAATACGCATATTTTAAGGAGGAGCAAATTAATTATTTTAATTATTTTATGCCCTTAATGTGTGATATACCTAGTTCATCATGGACATATATTCTTTTACTTAAAATTTCTTGTTGAGTTGTTCATGATATTTGGATTTGTATTGGATAAGAGAATATATGATTATTATTATTTATTTTTAATTCTTTCGTTCGAGTTTCTAAAAGTTATCTTGCCAAATATATTTAATTATCCTTATTTGATTGAGTTTAAATTAATTTTTGCATTTCTTATTGAGATTTTATCTCAAAGTTTATGATTATCTATATTCAGATTGATCATACTTTGCGGAGGAGCATTCAAGTCGACTGAATTTCTCATTCTCAAGTATTTTGTCTTCATTACCTTCATGTGTATCTAATGGATATACATATATCATGCTATGGTAATTGAATTCAAATGCATGAACTTTGGTATAGATTTTGCATAGAATCTAGTATACTTATTCTGATTTCTTTTCGATGATTATACTCTTTATGGAAGTGATTTACTAATTTGTTTGGGCAAATTATGAATCATTTTTTTGTGATCATTGTTAAAAGTCTCATTATATTCTTGATTTTTTTTCGGTATGTACTAGATCTGTGAATTTCTCATGATTTATTTATGACCACTAATTGATTTCTACGTTATTGGTATCTGTTTCAAAACTACAGTTTTAATTATTCATCATATTTTGTTTTGAATGTCATTTTTTTTGATTTGTAGCTGTGATTGATTTTACTTTTTTTTAAAGTTCAATCAACTATATTGTGTTTTGACAAGTTTTTTTTATACTTTAGTTATGCAATTTTCTAAACGTTGTTACATTGTTCTTCTAATCCTTGATCATGATTATTTTTTTGCCTTTCTCCTTTACTTATGTCTGAGTTTATTTTTAGCTCTTATTACGGGGGAGCCTATTTTTTGATCATGTCAAAGGGGGGAGAAATAAGTTTAAGTTAGCACACAATATTCTAGTATTATGTGTTTATCAGTGATACATGCATCTATTGTATATGACTTAAACTTAACCGATTTTCCATAATAAAAAAAATGGGAGATTGTTAGCCCAATGATTATATCATATTTTTGAATATGGCTAATCAATTAAGTTTAAGATAATGACGTCACTAATATTCATGTAATCACTCTCATGTTGCTACTTAAACTTAGTATTGTCCTACTGTTCACTAAATGTTCTACATCATATTGATATGCTTGTATCATAATGCATCATACTGCTTTGTTCGCCTAACATGTATTTGCAGACATGCAGTAAGCATGATCAAACATGATTAAACCAGGACATACACAATGGAGAATAATTATTAATGGGCCAAAGACGGCATTATATACGGAACCGAAAGGTATTCAGATTTCCAGATCTGTTTATCTTTGGACGACTGCCGTCAAGAAAAATGCGTCTTCATATTTGCTCAAATATTAGAAGAAAGGCGTCATCAAAGGGCTATTGGTTTTCCTATTTGATCAATGTATTTTTTATATTTATTGAGTCTAGGAATACGATGTAAACTGCATCGTACTGGCAAATAGGCTACCCAAGAAACGTTTTCAAAATACCCTTTCATTTTGGAAACAAGCCCACATACAAAAGCCCAAACTACTTCCTAACTGCTTGACCTTTCAAAAAGCCCAAAACCTATTTTCAAAAACCCTAATAGAACTCCAACAGAATTCGTTCCTAGTTCGGCCAGAGTTCGGTTAGTGAACGTTATTTTTTGAACTTGGTCCTCCTGCAGTTACGGATCTTGCCGAGATTTTTTCATAGAGTTTTGTCCGAATTCTGCCCGAATTCTGTCAGAATTCTGTCTTTGAAAAAATTATAAATAAAAAAGATTTTGATTATTTCAACACACCAATTCACTTTCATATCTCTTCTCTATAAGCCTACTACTTCTTCAAAAGTGTTCCAAAGCTTTCATTTTCAAATCCCAAGCCAGTTACAATTCTCTAGTCGATTTGCCAGTGCGGTACAGTCTAGAAGTTTCAGAGTGATTGTAATCAGAGGCTTGATTGAAGATAGACACTTCACAATTGAAGTTGATCGAGTACTTCGGATCAAAGCTCGCGTTGTAGAAGTTGCAAGAACTTCGGATAAAAACTTGGGTGATTCAACTAGAAGCTAGAGTTCTTCCGACTGGACTACTCCTCACAAAAGAAAAACCAGTATACATCCTTGTGTTTGCGTTTGCTCTATGCTCTATACTTTTCATTTACATATTCTGTGATATTGTTGCTAACAATTTTTTAAATGGCTAATTTTTTGCTGCCTACTCTACTCACCCCCCTCTAGAGTATAGTGCTTTACATCCCGTTCCTACAGTTGGTATTTGCAGAGTACAGTACCAGGCCTAACCCTAATAAGAGGCATGAGGGTCATTAGACTAAACCATGCTAAGCTAGACCGAGTTTGAAAAATACAGAAGATTCCCTGATCATAAAGGATGAGATGAGTAAGAATTTAACTTCAAGGAAGACACGCTGGATTTTAGAGTGCTGACATGGAGGACAATAGCAGATAGAGCCCAAGGACCCCGTCAGGATATAAAATTATAAAGCGTGATAATCATGACTAGATATAAACCTTTGGAGTTATTTTGCACTAAATTTTAAGAAATTTTCACATGGAGGATATAGAAATCAGGAATATGAAAAAAAAATTCTTTGGATAATAAGGAACTGTCCAAGGAAGATTAGGTATCAAGGAGAAGTATGATCTAGAAGTACTTAAGTCTGATAGACTAGTCAACCATCTCTATATTATTTGAAGTCAATCCTTGACTGACCTGTTAGAAATCGGGACTAAAAGATTGACCAATAAGGTTAGACTACGATAGAGGTATCAGAAATAAGTATTAGTTGAGACGATGGTTACGACCGTGATTATCTACGATGACTTATAAGGACTATAAAGAGAATTATATCTTAAGCAAGACCATTGAATTTGAGATTCGAATAAGGAAGAGGAGATTATTTCGAAGAAATAAATGAGGCAAAATTTTAAGACAGATCAAAATGAGGTTAGGAAAAATAATTAGGATATACAAATATGTTAGAAAACCAGCACCATAGGTTGTAGAGAGATATATAATCAAGATTAAGGCGTATAGAAAATAAGGATAAGAAATGAAATAGCATGAAATAAGAAGGAAACAAGATAGAAAAGTGGAGTATCCTAAAATAGATTGATAAATAGAATCTAGAGCCGAGTTGCACATAGTGGGTGGTAAATTTCAGAAGATGGAGATATTTTGTGGATGAAGGGAAAAGGTTAAGAATTAAAAGCTGTGCTAAACTTTCGAGAATCAAGGACGTTTGAAGACCTTGACATGTTACATTATGAGCAACTTGATATTGTGTTAGTGGATGTTATAATTGAGAAGGCTAGGCCAAGGAGTGTACTAACAGAAAAGGGATAAGGCATAAAACCTTCAAATACTATCAATTAGATTCTGGATTAGGATTGGCTAGCCGTATTTGAGGAATCATGTGTTATCCTAAAAACCTGATAGATAGACTACACCATAGTAGGAACTGGTGTGCAATTTCTTCAGCTTGTTGACTATCAAATTATTCTAAGTAACCTCGAGATTGTAGCTTTAGACCGTAGCACTGTCTCTTCATTCCTTGATCACCCATCCTATGATCGCAGTCACAACTTCATGATCAT
This sequence comes from Iris pallida, assembly GCA_029216955.1. Classification (NCBI taxonomy): domain Eukaryota; kingdom Viridiplantae; phylum Streptophyta; class Magnoliopsida; order Asparagales; family Iridaceae; genus Iris; species Iris pallida. The sequence goes on along the minus strand of JANAVB010010370.1, from coordinate 28,353 downwards.
TCCAACTATGAGTTAGAGAATGATCTTAGCCCTTCCTTAATCGTGTCATAATTTCAAAATAAAATCCTTGATTTTATATATATATATATATATATATATATATATATATATATATATATATATATATATATATATATATATATATATATATATATACCTCCATATGCTCAATATTTATCATATGCACCGTTCTTCCAATTCTCTTGACCAAGTGCCTACCAAGTCGTGCCTTATTCTTGTGAAAAATTACTCCATGAACTTATCAAGAATTTCTTTAGTACAACTTCTCTGTTCGCGATTCTTTCAAATTTGTGCCCTTATTATGCTATTATAAACCTCTATATGCTACCTTGCTCTATTATGTCCGACCGAGCCAATTTCTTCTAACCTGTTGAAACCTTGACCATATATGAGTAGTACTGAATTGATAGTAATTCCTTATAGAGTTATTGGCCAATAGTATTATGATATTACCCAAGCCCCCTTAGATTTTTGCAGTATGTAATACCTAATTCTCGTATCCCTTCTTAATAATGTTATCCCAAAAACCTTACTAGTAGAATCGCGACCATAGTTTGTTGTTGCATTATAAAGTTGAGGTGTACTCTAGCACTTGGTAGGAGATATTGATGGAACTGAGGATTCCCAGGAACCCTAGTTTGGTGTGCGTATTGATCGATGAAAGTTTAACAGATCTAAGACGTGTTCTAACCCTTCATAGCGGAACTAGGGTTCATGAATTATACCTGCGACGGGGAGAAGAAGACATTTTCCAGCAACCTCGAGCAGTCACGACCCTAAGATCTTCTGCACGTATTCCTTCCTCGGGTTGGACGTCGTATGGGCGACGATCTCCCAATATTTTCTTCTCCTTGGCAGCCCTCCCTTTCTCTCCTTACGTGAATCATGAATTTAGAGAAAGCTTCTTATTTCTAATGATAACATGACGGCTAGAGAATAGAGAATATATACAAGGATACGACAGGGATCATGAGGAGAAATTAGGGTTCGATCTCCTAACGGATTTGGATATCCCGTGTTCAGCCCGAACACACAACCCATGCCCATTAACAATAGCTCGGTCCACTAACACTACACCAAAATGGTTATTTTGGAACGGAGAAATTCTGTTCCAAAAAATTTCTGGAACACTTTTATTCCATGCCTATTTTTGGGCTGCCAAAATTCTTGGAACGGAATAAAAGCGTTCCAAGGGATGATTATTGGAACGCTTTATATGCGTGCCAGTGTTGGAACACCTATAAAGCGTTCCTAATAAAGAGTTCCAAGGGATGATTTTTGGAACACATTACATACGTGCCAATGTTGGAACACCAATAAAGTGTTCCTAATATTGAACATGTCAAATTAATTTCTGCGTTCATACTGGAACGGATATAATGGGTTCCAGTATTGGAACGATTGAAATGTGTTCCTATTAATTTCTCAGATTCTTTAAAATACCATACCAATAATCTGGATTTATATATAGATTTTATAAAACTAAAACTGAGTATATTGGAAACGAAAGTAAACAAATATCATAGCACAAGTACACACAAAATATGTAAAGATAAATCTGCATTGACCAATGAAGTCAAAATGTCTTACATAATATTGTATTATGTTTAATGTACAATTTTTCTAAACTACGATTCTAACAAAATGTCCTAGTGATGTGAAAATAGTTTGATCTTTTCCTCGTTCTTTTTCTTTCCCATAGCTAATTCTCCATCTCTTTGTGATCAAACTCTTTCATTGTTGGGATGGACATTGGGCCTGCAAAGACAAAAGATAAAAAAAAATTAGTCGAGGAAAAATATCATAAAAGAACGAAGTGTAACTATGCAAATCCATCCCAACTTTCCAAATAAAAATATATATTCACATGTTGAGGTTATATTCAATGTTTAGAATATACATGGAATATGTACACGGAAAAGAGAGGCTTTGACAAATAGACATGGGATATCAGTAACAATTGCTCCTAGGAGAAGTCATAGAGTAAGATGCACATGAACTTGCAGCAAATATTGTGCCATAACACCAACAATATCTACAATAAGAAGAAATGACAATTTATTGATAGAAGAGAGTTATCATTTTATGATCCAAAGAAACTCAGACCTATACAAACGTGTACAAACACTTTAACCTGTACAAACCTGTACAAACTCAGAAACATGTACATACTCAGACCTAAATAAAATATGAGCCGAAAAAAAGTTTCATCATCATTTATCAAAATGCCTCCTTAGTTTTAACCCTCCAAAACGAAAGGAAAAAAAACCCAAAATTCCATATTTTATGTACAATCCAAGCACTGCACAGATTAATGGTATGTCCCTCTGCCCCTGTCCCCATAAAGCACCATCATTAGAATTTATAACGAATAAAAGGGTCAGTCAGCCACTCACTCACTTGCTGTCTGTCCCCCATTGAGTCATGAAAATTAAAGTGCTGCTGATGCATCAAATCAAGAGGGACCAACATCAGGTGTAATAGTTGTTACTAGTGGAACCTTCTTCTCATTTGAATGGATAGGGGAGATGGACTACCATTGATTGCAAAAATTGTGTGTTCATGTATGCACAAAATTAGTATCAGCAGTAGTGATGAACAATGAACATGTAAGAATCATGTTTGTGGCTTGAAGCCAGAGAAAAAGATCAAACCAGGATATCATAACAAACTAACTTGCAAGTAAAAATGCCGGTCTTAAAAGGTCAATACAAGTAAACCAAACAGGTTGTCCATTTATATGACAACTGGATTCCAAAAAGAGAAACTAAAACAATACATTTAACCATAGTTTATGGTATCGGCCGATACGGCAAGTCCCGATCCAATACCGATACTTGACCGATACCAACATTAGGGATCTCCTTTCCAGTTAATTCGGCAAAGAAAATTGAACGAAAATGACCAATGAGCAAAGGTGGAGAAGTATAGTAAGGTTTTAAAAACATGTAAAAGAAGAAAACTTATCTATCGCAAGTAAACCAATTGGCAAGGGTGACTACTATTTCATTCAATTTCAAACCTACTAAGAAACAACACATGAAATACTTAAAATTATGCCAAAATGTATAGAATATATTTTCTAAATTTTTAATAATTTATTAATAATTATTTGCATCCCGATATGCAAAATTTCGAAATTCCAATCCGAAACCGCCGATACTACCGATACCGATACTTATAGGAAAGGTCCGATACCGATTCCGATATCGATACTGCGAACCTTGCATTTAACAGCAATAATCAACAATGCTGTCAGTGTGTCAATGCAGCACCATCATGGAGGGAACCTACTTTATCCATTCTAGTCTATAGTCAGGTAGTTAGTCCCATACATAATCCACAAGATATAATATCTTGCTGAAGTGAGACAGTTAATATTTGTAACGTATTCACTCTAATTCAAATTCTATTGAAGTTCTAGGGGTCAAAAGTGGAGAAGCCTAGAAACGAAACAAAACAAAACAAAATGGATGCATGGGAGTGGCATCAAGCCATTAGGCATCAGCATGGACCAAATTACAGCTATTCAGATCCTTGATAGTGAAGTATGTCAAAGGCACAACTGAGAGACATAATGGAGAAGCCTAGAAATAAAAGTGGGTCCGTGAGAATAATATCAACAAGAACAGTCTCATGTCAGGGGTATCCGCATGGGAAAATTGTAGTCCTTCAGTTACATTTATTGTTAAACAAATGTAACCATTTCCTCCTTTCACTCATTCTGCACAGCTACAACATTCTAAGAACTCACCTTCAGTATCAATAAAGCATTACTAGAATACTTTCACAAACCCAAAAGTGCAAAGAAACTCTTGATCGTAGAAACTAGTGATTTGAATCTAGGATGGAGTGGTGTGATAAATGATTTTAATCATTATTTCTTAGTGATAAGGCTAACTTTTACCAAATCAAGGAATAAAAAGATTCTGGAAAAGGAACTAAATAGTAACTTAGGATTAAGAAAGAGACTAAAATCAGTATCGAAAGTGTAATGCTTCTTGAGAAATTTTCAGAACAATGAACAGTAAAACCAGTTTTCATCAAATTTAAGGCAAAAAAACAGGATCAGAATGTAGTACTATAAGCAAGAATACAAGAATATGATGAATTGTATGTGTGTTGTGGTGAAATAGAAGGGAGAATGATAGATATGAAGAAGTCTGAGTTTCCAGCAAAGTACATATGTGAGAAGTTGTGAGCTACTTGAAGAATCTCCTTACATATGTCAGAAAGAATAGAAGAAAAAGGATTTTGATGAATATAGGGATAGCAAAGCTAATGCTTGAATTGTGTTTTTTTGTATGTACCATGTTTGATGTATGTGTTGTGTGTGTGTGTGTGTCTCTGTGGGTGTGTTTGTGTCTGAGGAGAGAGAGAGAGAGTGTTTGTCATGATCGGCTTATTAAGCTAATCTGTCTCAACTGAGTCAACTCTTTCACCCATGTAAAAGGCTTCTTACAAGAAAATACCAGAAACATTCCAGTGTTAAAAACGACGTTGACACAACATAGGAAAATTTTGGCAGAACAATGATTTTCAAAATCTGTAAGTAGCATCCAACGGTTAGTAAAGATATGAAGTCCATTCATTTGGAATCTGAAGTTCCACAGTCGAGATTCTCTTAGTGGTCTGTTGGATGGCCCAGACCTCTCCTATTTCCAATCTATCATGTAACCCAGCTTTCCATCCTAAAAAAGTTGGATCAGAACATTCACCTACCTTTATATCTTAAAATTTATAAAGGCTCCACGATTAACCAAGACTTTCTAATAAGCTACAACTTCAACATATGATAATGGTTACAATGTGCTGATAAGATTGCATTATGTCGATCTTCAACATGACTGAACCATTATGTTAGATACTAATTATTGTTGTACTTACCTTTTCTTTTTAATTTGTTTTTCTTACTTTACTGAATTGACTGGAAAGGGACCCAACTTGGGATCAGACATTACAAAACCAATACGATATGGCCATATTATCATACCTCCAAACATCTTTCCAAGAGCTGCCTACTCCTTGGATAATCCCCATTCCTATAATGCCCAACAGCCAAAAGATAAAGCTTCTCTCTCGTTTGGAGTGGGCTATTAGAGCTGTTCAAAGTGGCTGCCACAACAAAAGTTAGCTCAAAATAAGGGCGCTAGAGCAATTAACAAAAAAACATAAAAATAACAAGATAAAGAGCATCTCTTATAATGCAGCATCTGAAAGAGATCACATAGCTGGCACTCAAAACTAATATTGGTGTCAGAATTTTAATACGCCACCTTCAAGCATAGCTATTCCACGGTTCACATCCTCTGGTTGTCTGGAATGAACAAGCGGATAACCTCATAAGACTGGCATTCTTAGTTTCTTCATTCCCAATCTCAGCAACCTCTTTCTCACAACCCTGTATGCATGCACCATTAAAATAAAGTTCTGCATGACCACATAGCATGAGAGTTGAAATGAGAGAAAATGGATACAAGATGGTGCACTTTAATCAATAAAATTAGCAAGTGCTAAAAAAACACTGAATAAAGCTGAAATGATGACATAATACTAGTAAATAGAATAAATTGTCAAATATACCATACTAATAGTGGGAGGGAGACAATCTTCTTAACATCCTATGCAATAGGAAGACAAGTTGAGATTGCTGGTAAACTCTTAACATCCTAAACTTTTGTGTTCCTATATATAAGAAATCAATAAGCTTCTATAATTGAGACAAGGTGTGGCAATACATTATTATTCCCACCCCCCACCCCCAAAAACACCCTCTGGTCAACTGGAACCAGAATCAAGCACAGGAAGCCTGCAGTGGTAGCTGATAGACTTATCAGTAAGGCTCTACTAAACTGAGATTAGTAAAATTGTGTTCTTATTTCTTAGTATACTTGGAACAAAGTAGGTTTTATCAACATCTTTTCCTCCATAAAAGTGCAAAACTATGTAGAAAGAGATCGAGGTGTCGTGTCCCTGCAATATAGGTGAGCAGAATGAAAAAACTACACGACAGTTGTGAAGGATCTTGCATACTTCGGTGAGAAGCAGCACCGATATTGGGCTTCCAGGAGTCTCTCCTTGATAATGTATATCAAAAAGGACAACATACCTGCTGCAAGTATATCATTAAGTCGCTAATCAAACTTTAACAACCACCCTTAATGGGCTTTGCAAGTATATCACTAAGTCGGGTTGTAAATGTAGTGGATATAGAGCAACACTGGTGCCACCACACTTGTTGAAGAGGAGAATATAGTGTAGAAGCATTTCAGAACCAAATAACAGTAATTTGGCAGAATCACTGGTATTCCTAGCACAATTGAAGTACAATTTGGATTCTCAGTCCGTCTCAAGTTGCATATTGTAGCACATTTGTCAACTATAATTTTCAACTAGATACTTTAAAATAACCTAGATTTGGGACAAGTAAAAACTTCAGATTTAAAACAATAATAGTTATTTTTACAACATAATGAAAGCTTCCAAACATAAGAGCTTTGATCCACTGCAGTAGGTAAATGAGTATAAGAAACTAATATGCAATTGAATACATACAACTATCATATTCACGTCCTTGCAACACAATTTTTTTTTGGCGTGTACGTGTTACATACTTATCGATCACAACATGGGCACACAAGAGTATATTAGGAAACACAAAAAAAAATATTCATAAAGTCCTTGACCCCCATTTATACTGATATGAATTATTACAAATCATTAGTTAATTCAGTTAAGAAACTTGACAGCTAAAAATTCAATGGATATATAAAATAATTTCTTCAATGATACAAAACTAACTAGTTTACCTGCTCGTCCTGGTCTATTCATGCTCAGTAGAAATCACTGTAAAGTGGACAGTTGCATGTTCAATTGCATACCATGGTTTATTTTTTTTGACAGTTGGCATCGGGAAGTAAGCCTCATAAGTCACTCCACACCCTCCACCTGAGTCTGGTGTCGTGTATACTGATCTTGAGTCTTCATAGTCCCTATATATTATGTTAATAAAGTAATTTGAATTTTAAAAAATGTTCAAAACTTCAATAATTTGAATTCACACATGATACCGCACAAGTTTAAAATCAAGACTTACCACTCATGGTTACCGAAGGCAGTAAGGTAGGAAACATGAGATGCCAATGGTGTACTAAGATCAAGGAAAAAAATTCGGTTCGACCAAGAAACCTGTGGCATAGATTATGGCTACAATATGAAAAATTGAATCAACTAATTCCAGATGCAACCTCTTTTGCCATGGCCATGATCACTAAAAGTGATCCAGGCTGTATCATGACAAAGTGTGGGAACTAATGATATGAAGATTCCATTTACTGACTATTGACTAAATAAATTATGATTATCACCAAAATGATAATAGATTTTTTTGAAACAATAATATTGGAAACTGGAAGAGTAAATCTATGAAACAATTCCATGTTAGATATCAAGATGTATAGTGTTAGAAAAACAATTTATAGGCAATAACAAGTAAATTTATCCAAGTCTGATGAAAATTGTGGTGGGACTGAGACATTCCAAATGCCCTTCTCAGTTCCTTAGTAATGACAATAATCACTGATTCAAAAATAAACAACTTTTTTTTGGTAAAGCAGAGAGGTACATAGACCCAAATGACAAGCTTAGTTGCTTCCATGTACACATGCAATTCAGTCAACTCATAGAATTTTCCTGATTAGATCGATCCATCCCAACACTTTCATCCTCCATCAGAAGTATCATGTATTCTAACGGTTTAACTAGCCTAATGTGTACCAAATTATTATCATCCAAGGAAATATAAGGAACTGTATTCACATTCTAAGCAATACCTGTGAGGCAGTAAGAGTGCTCTAAATGGACAGTGGGAGTGCTCTAAATCCTTCACAGCTCTAAGAGGAGCCCGACAGTAATGAGAAGCTAGAGTGGGAAAGAGGGAACAGTGTCAAGGAGATCGATGAAGTAAGGTCAGCTCTCACAAAAGAATCTTACTCGTGATTCTTGTGGTACCTAGAAGGCGCAATTGATTCTGGATTCTAGGTCAATGCCAGCACGAAGAAGAACACCACAGGATAGACCGGTGGACGCTCTAAAGCAGCAAATGAGAAGATTGCAGTCGCATTGTCACAGCTCAAGCATGCTAGTGATTGGCTAGATCAAGTAAAAAGTAAGGCAGGACATGAACTAGTTTGTTCATTGGAGGCCACCGATGGACTAAAGCAGAAGAAATTTGCTTGTTTACTTAGCCATATGGAAATTGCTGCATCAGCACTTGAGAGCCCAAGCATCGATGGTGTGTGATAATTACTTTTGGAGTGAACCTCTTCCTGAGATTTTTTTCTGTTTGTAACTTAGATAGGGAGGGGACTTCTAAAGATGTTGGATGTAACCACAATGGAAAGCTAATACCTTTTATAGTCAAACCAAGAATCAGAGGTAGGTACTCATCGAGAGCTTGTTGGAGTTCCAAGACATATGAAAGAACTACGAGACCTAACAGAGCATTCAGTCAAAAAGACAATTTGAATCTAAATATATATGAAGTTAATGCAAGGTAAAAATTATGAAACTATTTATACCATTACTCTCTGCTTATGAAACAATCCAACTCTGAATCCCAGAGAGCCTATCGATGATGTCTTGAGAGACTAATCCTCTAAGGGGGTGAAGGAAATCAATGGCAGTGGGGATTTGGAATGATGTTCTCGTCATCTGTAAGCATCAGGACACAAATAGAGAAGCCTGCCGGGATCAATACTTCCCTAATCCTAGTTTCATGATCATCCATCCATGGATGAACTGGTCGACTTCCATGGAAAGAAATATGCACATATTCCAAACATGAAAAAATTAAGAAAACCCTAAATTAGGAGATGGAGATGGGGGAAGGACCTCCTTCTTGTTGTGTTCGTCGACGGCGACGCGCGCGAGCTCTTCCACCTCGAGGCTGTCCTTGACGTCCTTGGTCTCACGGACTCCTTCGAGCTCCTCGACCTCGAGGCTGTTGAGTTCTTCTCCACCTTCGTTGAAAGTGGCAGGATAGGGTTCTAGGGTTAGTGTTTGGGACGAGTTAGGGTTTGGGATTTAGAAGGACGAGAAGAGATTTTGGGGTTCTCTTATCTCTAAGAGAGGAGAATGAGAAGAAGAAGATGATGGATTAGGGTCTCAGATGAGAGATTTGGGGTTTTTCCTATGGTTTTTCATTCCTGCCAAAGAAGGAGATTTGGGGATGGGTGTGTGCCAGATTGGAGAAAAATGGACTGGACGCTTTGTTAAGGTCACGTGAACTAAATGCTTATAATTTCAACCGATTTTGGAACGGTTTATATGTGTTCCAGAATAAATATTTTTTATTAAAAATAAAAGAAAGTAATATTTGGAACATTTTTTAATTTTGGCACGCTTTTTGTCCGTTCCGAAACCTAGGCACACTAATTAGGTGTTCCAGATTGAAATACACCTAGTGTTCCTAATTAGCTATTTTGGTGTAGTGTAAAGAGCTTCCCAAATTATGATTGTGGGCTCCTTTTATTATATGTTGGTTTGGCTTCCCATGTTAAGATATCGAATGTCCGTCGATTAAATTAAGTTACTGACAACTATATTGATCGACATCTTTTATCCTTAAGTAGTACCACTCAACTTTATTTGTCATGTCGAATAGAATCCACAAGCAGGGTTTACATGACAATCCTTATGAGTTCCTTAAGGGGACATCATCAACCCGACGTATCGGGACATGGATTCCTTTTATAATCAACAGCCCATAATACATACAATGTTATTATCCAATTCATAGAGGTTGTTGACACATAATGAATCTCACTCTTTTATGAGTCAAAGTAATACACACTGCATATACATGTCTGTTATTATATTCAGATTAAGAGCACAAGCACCCATAATAACAGAGGTGTTTGTTTTCTTATGTAGTCAGTACAAAGAGAATAACCTCAAGTGGTCCTGTTCAATACACACAAAGTGTACTAGTATAAACCTATAGTCAAGATAGACTAATACCAGATTACACTACAACCTTTCCAATGGATTGTCCAAGTCCATCTAAGTTGTGAACTATTTATATATTCCATAGGAAACTGATAATATGATCTTCTGTGTGATGTCACACACCATATTATCTACAATATAGAATATCAGACACTTGCATTAACACTTGCAACAAATACAATATGCAAACATTTGTCCATATGATTCTCATTCAAAATTTGAGAAAATAAAATTAATACAAAAGTGATGCTTTTAGTATATAACTCTAACAGATACACCCTAGATACTAGCGGCGTCAGCGTCCCACATGAACTATGTACGACTAGTCGTACTTGACTCCTTTAGATATAAATCTTCTATCTTTTTTATACTATGCTTAGTGTAATTTCGAGGATGAAATTCTCTAAGGTGGGTAGGATGTATGCCTCCTGAATTTTAGGGTTTATTTTATAATTTTTAAATAAATTATTTTCAATAAATAATCTTATTATAATTAGTTTTGATTATTAAATGTACCTTTCAGTGACTTTGATTTTTGGAGCGTCAGGATGTCAATCTCTTGAAACTTCCTTCGTAAGTTTTGCAGTAGATAAGATTATCTTCATTTTGATATATTATGTCTTACTCAAACTTGTTCCCTTGTATTCTATTTATATCATAGAACTTTCTGGTCAATTTAGGCCATTTGACCATCTACCGTAAAACTTGACCTAACTTCTAATTTAATTTCGGGTCTCGACAATGACCCAACCTAATCGACCCAATATATGATTTTTGACCTATTGTGAGTCTACTACACACATGTCATTTGTGTGCCATCCAATTGAGCTCCCGTATACTATTATTTTATTAATGATCATAAATGACTTAAATTCTAGTTATGATCACACCAAGCCCAAACCTAACCCAATATCCAATTCAAATTGATGTGGCCACTCCCATGACACACACCAAACACCCCACACAATTTTTCTTTCTATAAAACATCAAACACCTAGTCTACCCACTCAAAAATTCAATGAATAACTCCGTTGATCATATTCCGAAATTATGACCTAACCTAGCACACACTCAATCCTAGACTTTCATTCAAACTCCTATTTATCCCAACCACTGATCCCTTTAAGACAACCCACACACACTCCTAGGAGACACCTAAGCGGCCCTAATCCCAACACTCTCTCCATTATTAAATACATTCCCTCTTCTCTCACACTGATACCAATTGTAGGATCGATGGCACCTCTAGCGGGGGGGGGGGGGGGGGGGGGGGTGAATGGAGTGTACCAGAAAAAATCATTACCAATTAAAAACTTAAGTAGGTGAAGCAAATATTAATGAACTTGAAATGATAAGTAAAGCAGTAATTAAATATAGTGGAGGCAAGAAAGCAATCTGTAGACACAACAGGTTTATACTGGTTTTCCTCTGAGAGGACTAGTCGAGTTCGCGAGAACTCTTTCTTGCTATAATCCACTATTTTGAATAGAGATTACACCGCGTGCGTGCTTTACTCTGAAGAACACGCCAACTTTAATACCGTCATGTTTTTATCCGAAGTCCACGATCAAACTTCAATAACATCTTTTCTGAGAAAAGCTTTTATACGCCAAGCTTGTACAACTCGAAAACTCCTAATCGGAAACCACCGGCACTAAAAGAATAGGAGTTGTCTCAGAGATTTGAAGATTGAAGCTTTGTAAATAGAATAGAAAGCTTAGAAATAGATAGAGAAGATGAAGATTGAATGAGTGAATAGAAATGATATTTTTTTTCTCTTTTTATAGTATTTTCTAGGACATAGTTCGGGCAGAACTCGGTAGCCTAACATTCATAATTTTGAACGTTAGTGATCCAAAAGAATAGAAAAAGCTGCTGACCAGGTGTAATCTCAGGAGATCGAGTTCGGTTACTAGGGTTTCTGGTCATTTTTGGCTTTTAGATTTGGTTTGGTTTTGGGTCAAGGATTGGTTTGATTTTTGGTCAAGAGATGAACTTTTAATTGCCAGTGATCCCGACGCATAATTTATCTATACTCAAGAAAGAAAAAATACAGAATAAAGTATGAAAAATTTTTAGACTCAAAATCTGCAATCTTTCGTTTCTTTTTATATCGAATTCGGAGTTTTAGGTCAATTATCGAAATCAGTTTGACCATGGCTGAATGGGCCAATAATCTCCTTCATTTTGATAATTTGACAAAACTACGATTGATACTTAAGAAATTGTTCAACTCGATTTGGAAGAAGACTTGTTGCGGTACGGTGGTAGCTTTGGCCTTGAATTTTGGTACAATATTTTTGCTCTCCCGTAATATACGGTCAAGTCTTGTTACTCTCCCGTAACAAAACATGTCGGCTGAATATCTGTGAAGGTCTAGAAAAATAAACAATATCTCCAAACAAAATTTTTGTCATAAACAATTAAGCAGTAAAATTATAATTACAATTAAGTATCTATCTACTCCCCCGTTTTGTCACGCCCCGACCCGAAAAATCGTTCGTCCTCGTATCGATTTATCCGAATCATCGTCCTTGCTGGGGCGTGATGCCGTACGAGTCTGGAGTTGCACTCGTACAAGGCAAGATGACAAGTTCTCAAATGGTTATCTTCGATTTGATATTAGCAAACGGAAGAAAACAGAGTATACGAAACAATTCTCTTTATTGATAATGAACTGAGATTACAAAGGGCTTTCAATAGCCCTTCTGAATTTGCCAAATTGGATACAACACTTAAGTTCTCTCTTGTCCACAAAGGATTTTACCGTTCCATACATCATGCCTTCTATATCTCGGCCGCATCAATCCTATTACAAGTTCGAGCGTCAATGCAATTGCACGTATAACCAAAATGACATAAGTAAATAGCAGTACTAGCATAATCAAGATTAGAGCATACCATTAAACATTAACCATAAGAAAATGCACAGTGCTGAAAATAGGGAATACTAATAGAAACTAAAATACGTAGATATCATACAACTAGTAAAAAAACTAAAGCTGATAATGTTTGAAAGAAGAATTTATCACTAATACATAGTCGCACAAAATAAAACTAAAAATATAACTAGTGATGGTCTATCACGAGGAAAATATATCCTTAATCATCATCATCCTCTCATCATTATCATCAGTACCTGCCGCCTTGTAAGGACCGGTCTCAGCAGAACGGTTAGGATCATAACAGGCAGCAGCATGGTCAAAGTATTGCTGAGCCTCTGGATCATCAATGCGATATCCAAGTCTAGTAGGATCACGAACCATAGGGATATGACCACTGGGGCTGTGGGCAAGAATGTATGACGTCCCACACAGAGTTAGAGATAGCCTAAAGCTGAAGGGTGGTACGGTAGTCCATGGACTGAAAATGATCCATCATGAGTGCCTGGAGTGACTCAAGAGTAACACCATTGGGAGGATGAGTAGGAGCAGCTGATGGGTCAATTGGAGGTAGAGGAGCCTGAACGGCTGGAGCAGGAGCAGAACGACGTTGTTCATGAAGATAAGCAGGAGCACTATCCCGTGGACAATCCTCAAGCATAACGTTAAAGTACTGAAACATATAAGGTGATACATCGCATAGAGTAGTCGTCGCGGTGTCTTGTGACACCATTCCATAGCAGCGATGATCGTCTTAGGCAGACTGAAGGGGACATAAAAATGGAGATGACAGATAGCAGAAAGTTCTAAGTAGGAGATCTCATCAGTGGCAGTATTCTTTGGAATGATGGTGGAGAATACCATTCTATGAAGGTCATAGAAATAGTTGTTCAAGTGTTTGGGACAAAGATTGCCTTTAGGCCTGGAGTTTGGTGCACATAACGAGTCACAAAATGAATCAAAAGTTGTCCCTTTGGAAAATTGGACCGAGGTGATATCAACTAATGCGTCTCCAACATTGGGAATGTGAAGTATGATAGCAAAATCATCGGCATCAAAGTCAATATCAACTCCAACTTTTGATTTTACTTCGTCGTTAGTGACCGATAAGTTGCAATAAAACATGCGGATGGCATTGGAATATATAGAAAAACTAGATTGAACTAGATTTAGCAACTGAAGGTGTTCAAAAACGTTTATGTGATCAGAAAATAATACGAAAGTGATAGGAGATCCCGGACAAATCTTTCTTTGATGAAAGTCAGTAAACCACTCATTTGATGCATCTTGTGACACAAATATGAAATTATCAAAGAAGTCGCCATCCGGTTTGGAGGGACTAAAAAGTGAAAAGTACTCTGCCTCGTAAGGAGTTGAGGACGAACCTTCATCAAATTTCCTTTTCTTTTTGGAAGAAATAGGAATTTTAGAAGCCATAGAAATTGAAAAGGATGGAAGGAGTGAAAATATACCGAAATTGATGGTAGACAGTTGAAGAGAACTTCGAGAGAGCTCAGATTCCAAGATTTGAAATCTTGAGAGGCTTGGAGGAAGGAGAACTAAGAAGTTAGGATTTTTGGTAGAAATTTGGTGGCTTGATGAGGAAGATGATGATGTAGGGGTGTTTAAATAAGGAGGAGACCTGACTGTCCAGCTTCTGTTCTGATTCACCTAGACCGAGTTCGGTCCAAGTTCGGCCAGAACTCTGACCGAGTTCGGTCACTTGGTAATCAGGACATAATTGGCAAGTTTGTGATAGGGTTTTAACATAAATGCAAAATTAATTAGTAACAATTGAGTTGAAACAAATAATTAATATTAATTATTTAAAATACATAAGTCGTATAGAATATCTCGGGTTAGCTGAAGGGGCCGGATCCCCGCTAGCGATAGTTCGAAGAATAGTATACCTTGTTGCTTTAGGCTATTTACACCTGTGTGACAGAATGACCCTTTCCGCTTATAACCAAAATATTTTCAACAAATTTATGAGTTTTAATCAAATAATATTTAATTATTTTACTTCATCATCCAAAATTCTTAATTCTCTTCGTATAAAGTTAAAACAATCTTCAGCCAAGGGTTTTGTGAAGATGTTAGCTAGTTGGTGTTCAGTGTCAACAAATTTAATATCTTCCTGTAAAACATGATCTCCATGATAATGATGTCTAATTTTTATGTGTTTAGTGCATGAATAACATATATAATTTTTCGTGAGATTAATGGAGCTAGTGTTATCGCAGTAAATGGGATGTGATTAAACGATAACTGATAGTCTTCCAAAGTTTGCTTCATCCACAAAATTTGAGCACAACAATGCCATGCGGCTATATATTCAGCATCGGTTGTTGATAATGCAACAAAATTTTGTTTCGTAGAAAACTAGGAGACTAATAACTTTCCTAGAAAATGACTTGTGCCATTGGTACTTTTACGATTAACTTTGCATCCGACAAAATCTGCGTCCGAGTAACCTATCAGGTCAAGCGAATCAGTTTTGGGACACCGAAGACTAGTCGTCAAAGTTCCTTTAAGGTATCGCAGGATGCGCTTAACGACGCTCACATGTGATTCTTTAAGACATGCCTGATATCATGCACATAAAAATACTGAGAACATAATGTCAGGTCGACTAGCAGTTAAATAAAGTAAACTAACCTCGATACTTACGTACGTCAGTTAGTGTACCACTTTCATCTATATCAAGCTTTGTAGACGTTGCCATAGGTGTGCCGATCAATTTGACATTGTCCATGTCAAACTTCTTTAGCAAGTCTTTTGTATACTTTGCTTGATTGATGAATATCCCTTGTGAGGTTTGCTTGATTTGTAGCCCGAGGAAGAATGTTAGTTCTTCCATCATGCTCATTTCGAATTCACTCTGCATACACTTGGCTCATTAGTTGATCCAAAAATTATATCATCTACATATATTTGCACTAATAAAATATTCTTATCCATGGATTTTATAAAAGAGAGTAGAATCAACCTTCCCTTTTGAAAATCCGTGTTCAAGCAAGAAGGAACCAAGTTGCTCATACCATGCACGAGGTACTTGTTTGAGACCGTAGAGAGCCTTACGTAGCTTGAATACGTGATCAAGATTTTTACAATATTCAAAGCTTGGAGGTTGTTTTATAAAAACTTCTTCTTTTATAAAACCATTTAAAAAAGCACTTTTGATATCCATTTGAAAGAGTTTGAAACCATGAAAACTAGCAAAAGCACAAAGCATTCAAATGGATTCTAGTCTAGCAACTGGAGCATATGTCTCATCATAGTTAATGCCTTCTTCTTGATTATAGTCTTGAGCTACTAGACGTGCTTTGTTGCGTATGACTGAACCATTCTTATCTAATTTATTTCGGAAGACCCATTCGGTACCAATGATCGGATGATCAATAGGTCTGGGAACAAGTTCCCAAATTTGATTCCGTTCAAATTGGTTTAGTTCCTTTTGCATCGCATAAATCAAAAATTTATCATTAAAAGCTTCTAAAACATTTTTAGTTTCTATTTTGGAAATAAAAGCAACATTAGCAACTATCTCTCTTGTGCTTGAGCGAGTACTTACACCTCTTGATACATCACCTATTACCAGTTCTTCCGGATGGTCTGGCGTAAACCGCAATCGTTTCGGCAGACTTTCCAGATAGGACGTAGATGGTGTATCTTCTGATGTTCTATTGGAGGGAGTTTTCTCCTCTTTATTGTCACTATCGTCATTGTGTTGACTATTCAGCTCATCGAATGTGACATTTATTGACTCTTCAACAACAAGTGATCTCTTGTTGAATACCCTGTAGTCTTTACTCTTTATCGCATACCCTAAAAATATGCCTTCATCAGGAGTCTTTTTAGAATAAAACATATGCAACCAAAGACCTTGAAATAGCTGATGTTAGGAGTTCTATTAAACCACAATTCATAAGGAGTCTTTTTAGAGATGGGTGTAATCAGAACTCTATTCAGAACATGGCATGCTGTATAAACAGCTTCTGCCTAAAAGTATTTTGGAAGATTATGCTGGTTTAGCGTAACTCTGGCCATATCGCTAAGAGTTCTATTCTCTCTCCAAAATGCCATTTTGTTGAGGAGTTCTAGGATAAGAGAATTCATGTGATAACCCATTTGAATCACAAAATGATTTAAACTCATGGTTATTGAATTCTCCTCCATGATCACTTCGTATCCGAGTAATCATGAATCCTTTCTCATTTTGTACCTTTTTACAAAAATATACAAATTCAGAAAATGGCTCATTCTTATTTGCAAGAAAGTAAATCCAAGTATATCGTGAATAGTCATCAACTATCACGTAAGCATACAGATTACCGCCAAGACTGTCGACTCTACTTGGTCCAAATAAATCCATTTGAAGTAATTGCAGAGGTCTAGAGGTACTTACAACATTTATTGATTTGAAAGATGATCTAGATGCCTTGTTCTTTTCACATTCGACAAAACTATATCTTTCTTGAAAGTGATATTAGGTAAGCCTCTTACCAGTTTCTTAGTGGACAATCTTGCAATAGTGTCCATGTTCGCATGTCCAAGACGCATATGCTATACCCAGCTTTCGTCTTGAGTTGTAAACAGACACTTTTTTGTACTGTTAGTCTTCTCTGACAGGTATAGTACATATATGTTGTCCTCTCTTATTCCCTCAAAGGAAGTTATTCCAGAAGTTTTATCATAAACAAAATATTTATTATTAACAAAATTAATTCCATAACCATGATCAGTCAGTTGATTAATACTTAACCAATTATGTTTTAATTCCGTTACTAAACATACATCTTTGATAATTGGTGAGGGAGAAGTACCTATGTCACCAATTCCAATAATATGTCCTTTAAAGTTGTTCCCAAAGGAGGCATAGCCTTCTTTCTTTATCGATAGAGTTACAAATAATGTGTTATCACTCGTCATGTGCCTGGAGCAACCACTATCGAGAATCCACTTACTTCTATTGGGAGAAGGAAGGTCCACCTACAACACAAGTTGAATATGTAACCTTTGGTAACCACTTTCTTGAGGGTCATAATATGTTAGTTTTTAGAGCCCATACACATACATTCAGATCTACTAGCTTTATAATTTTACACTGGTGTGATACATGCCCTTTTATACCACAATAGTGACATGTAGCAGAAGTGTTAGTGCTTGGTGTAGTTCAAAAATGATGTATATGTATTTTTGAAGATGTGTGTGCTTTCTTATTGTATGAAAATGTATACATATATGCATGACTTCTGACAGTTCTAGTAGTGTTAGTAGTGTTGTGTTTATGTTTGGCCTTGTGACTTGTGTTCACCTGAGCTATAGGGTTGACAACCTGTTTATCCAGTTTGATTTCTAACTTTTTAGAGATGTCACAAGCTTCATTATATTTGGCCGTGAGTGTATCTATTCTCTGAGCAACAATTCCTTTTCTCTAATTTATAGAGATCATTAAGTTTAAGATTTTCTTAATTAGCTTTCTCAAGCTTTTCAAGAGTTTCATATAAGCTTAACTTTAGAGAACTAATCTCATTTGTGTCACTAGAAGAATCTCTAATATCTTTTAGTTTTTGAGATTGCTTCGAAAACTCAGATTGTACAAATTTTAGCTCTTTCTTAGCACTTTTGTACATATCTATCATTTTTCTCTGATCTTCTGGCAGATCAGTGAAAGCATCAGACAGTTCATCGAAAGTAAATTCTTCATAGAGAGGGTTTGATGTTACCTTAGCATCTGTAGCCATAAAGCATAGGTTCGCTGTGTTGCGAGGCTTCTCTTCTTCTTCAGAGTCACTAGCTTCGCTTTTACACCAGATGCTAGTGTTAGCATAGTTTCTGGTTGAAGACATTCTCTTGGTTGTATGATCATGCCTGCTTCCCTTTCTTATAACAGGACAATCCTTCTTGATGTGACCTATTCTTTTACAGCTGAAGCAGATCGGTTTTTCATCGTCTCTGGAATCTTTTTTCTTCTTGTTCGACTACTCATATCTGAGGAATCTTCTGAAGTTTCTTGTCATGAGGGCCATTTGCTCGTTGTCTGAGATGTCTGTCTCACTTTCGTCGTCGAAGGCTGTCTTGTGGTTCACTTTGAATGCTACCGCCTTCTCTTTTGGAGCTGACTCTTCGAAATCTTTAAGGTCTAGCTCATGCGTCATGAGCTTTCCCATAAGGGTTTCAAGAGTCATTGTCGTGAGATCATTTCCTTCAATAATGACCGTCGCTTTAGGATTCCAGTTCTTGGTTAGCCCACGAAGTACCTTCTGAATCTTCTTTTGATTGCTGTATTCTTTTTCATGGGAAGATAAAGGATTAACAATATCTAGAAACCAAATAAACATATTTGTGATAGACTCATTAGGCTTCATTTTGAAGGCCTTATACTCTTGTGTTAGTCGTGAGATTTTGGACTCCTTCACTTGTGAAGTACCTTCATGAGTATCCTCAAGAAGTTTCCAAACCTCGTGAGACGTGACAGATGTTGAAATTTTGTTAAACTCAGTTTTATCTTTAACACAAAATAAAGCATTGATGGCTTTTGCATCAAGACTAGCTTGTTTTTTTTTTCATTGTTGGTATATCTGTGAAATGGTTTTTCCACCAGAACACCCTTTATCATAATATGTAGTGGTTTTTTTTATAACCATTGATGACAATCAACCATAAATCGAAATCAAGAGACTTGCGATAAAAGCTCATACGTGTCTTCCAGTACGTGTAGTTTGTGCCATCAAATAGGGGTGCCTATTTGTGATTGGCCTTCACTATTGCTTGGATATAGGGATGTCATATCTCAAG
Source organism: Iris pallida (assembly GCA_029216955.1). Taxonomy (NCBI): domain Eukaryota; kingdom Viridiplantae; phylum Streptophyta; class Magnoliopsida; order Asparagales; family Iridaceae; genus Iris; species Iris pallida. Next base: position 8,641 of record JANAVB010010370.1, on the reverse strand, counting down.
GAGTTTGAATCCGACTAGAGATAAACTCTGCTCTGATACAAACTGTAGGATCGATGGCACCTCTAGTGGGGGGGGGGGGGGGGGTGAATAGAGTGCAATGAAAAAAAATTACCAATTAAAAATTTAAGCAGGTGAAGCAAATATTAATGAACTTGAAATGCAAAGTAAAGTAGTAAGTAAATATAGTGGAGGCAAGAAAGCAATACACAGACACAACAGGTTTATACTGGTTTCCCTCTGAGAGGACTAGTCGAGTTCGCGAGAACTCTTACTTGCCATAATTCACTATTTTGAATAGATATTACACCGCGTGCGTGCTTTACTCCGAAGAACACGCCAACTTTAATACCGTCATGTTTTTATCTGAAGTCCACGATCAAACTTCAATAACATCTTTTCTGAGAAAAGCTTTTATACACCAAGCTTGTACAACTCGAAAACTCCTAATCGGAAACCACCGGCACTAAAAGAATAGGAGTTGTCTCAGAGATTTGAAGATTGAAGATTTGTAAATAGAATAGAAAGCTTAGGAATAGATAGAGAAGATGAAGATTGAATGAGTGAATAGAAATGAGAATTTTTTTCTCTTTTTATAGAATTTTCTAGGACATAGTTCGGGTAGAACTCGGTAGCCTAACATTCATAATTTTGAATGTTGGTGATACAAAAGAATAGAAAAAGCTATTGACCAGGAGTAATCTCAGGAGACCAAGTTCGGACCGAGTTCGGGCATAACTCAGCCCGAGTTCGGTTACTAGGGTTTTTGGTTATTTTTGGCTTTTGGATTTGGTTTGGTTTTGGGTCAAGGATTGGTTTGATTTTTGGTCAAGAGATGAATTTCTAATTGCCAGTGATCCCGACGCACAATTTATCTAGACTCAAGAAAGAAAAAAAAAACAGAATAAAGTATAAAAAATTTGATCATTTACTATGTCAAAACTGGCCGCAAAGTTGGGTGAATAATTACGCTTCTTTTTGACAGTTTTGTGGAGCCAACTTCGTGGATTTATTTTTTTCGTCGTTACAGCTCCATTTGATGCGCCACCAGTTTCTGCGCACAGCTGGTATAACTAACTTCTTTTGATTAAAATTTCATCCCATTGTGAGGTCGTTTGAATGATTGAATTCATCGCCAAAGTTGGCCATCCGAATTCGTAATTTCCAATTTGTAAAATTCTAATTTTGGACTCGGGACTCCAAATTCCAATTCTGACACCACCACTTGACTCATGATGTCGTTCTGCCTAGAAATCATATATAATTTACTTAGTTTGGAGCAACGTGGCCCCGACACGCATTTCGGTGCAAATTGTCCAGGATCCGAGTCAAGGATCATTTTGAGATCGGTTTATCGGAATCCAATTATGAATATACCGTTGAGTTCGTATCTTCATTATGGACTCGTTGACATATATTTTGCCAGACTTAGTAGATTTTTGCTTCAATACGCATTTTGGGGCAAATCGGACCCACAATCTGGGTCAACGGGTCATTTTGAGATCGACTCATTGGAATACAATTATGGATATACCATTGGGTTCGTATCGTCATTCTGGGATCGTGGACATATAGTTTGCTAGGTTTAGAGAAATTTTATCTTGGCGTATTTTTCAATGCAAAATGAGTCCCGTGGTGGGCCGTATTTTGACCCAAAATTACCGTTTTGCCCTTGTGTTCAGAATTGGACTTTTTGGGTAGTCTATCTTAGTTATTTTTCTTATTTCGAAAACCTTGGTGATGTTTGTTTTAACATCCGGTGACGTCTGTGGAAGTCCCACTGTTGTTGCTTTTCTTTGGGCTGGACAATTTCGCCCGCAGGACATCATCAGTTCATTGCATCACCTCCATGCAAGTATACCTTGCCACTATGTCTTTTCTTTTGTTACAAAATTTGTGTCTTGCTATTTTATTACTGCTTTACATTGCACGTTTGAGTATGACTCTGGGTGCAACCAACGGGTTACGTTGGTCGTTACTTGTTAGCCTAGTTCATTAGAGGCCACCTATGTATTACAGAGCGGATACACTGATATCTCGCAGGATCCTGACACTATCTTGGACACGGAGAGATGATGATGAGAATAGGACACGTATCTCCGTACTCGACTAATCATCTGTATGACGGAGCATGTGTCGACATAGTTCATGGTAGTCATTTCATTGTACTCTTTACTGAAGTTTTGATTTAGGACTGATTGGTCTGAGGTGTCGACATGTTCTAGATACATTGGACGGGGAGGACAGTCAGTAGATGCAGGGGCTATGATTTGTGATCACTTTTTTGTTGCTGCATGACGGGTGCCCGGTGGGAGAGCCACATAGTCGATAGAGCACCCCTGATCTTCATACATTGTTTCATAGTTGATGTATATTATGTATCTTGTTGCGTCCTCCTAAGGACCTGGTTTTCTTCCACGTTGGCGGAATATGTTTGCTAAGTTTTTTTTTTTGGGTTGTTGCTGAGCACCCATTTCATTGCAAGTATTTACTCTTCTGTAGTATATAAGTTTCATTTATGTATTTCATATCTGCTTGATTGCATAGTATTTATAGACTCTTTTTTCTCTCGAGTCTACTCGGGCAAGTATGACTATTGGGTTGTAGACTAGTATTCATACTTTTCTTTCTTTATGCTTCTGTTATATTGATTGAGCTATAGAGTTGATATAGTGATAATTGCACCATCTAAAACAGCTTATACGTATTCGAGCCGGACTAGAGTCTGGTTGAATACGTAGCTGACCTATGTCATGTGGCTCGATCCCGTGTATTTTGGTACTCGGGCGTGACAAAGAGAGAGAAGGACTAGCAACATTAATTGCTTCGTATAGTTCCTTAGGGGTGAAGTGCTGCCAGCGAAAGAGAAAATGCTGTTGGGAAAGAAGCGCGGAAACCTTTCCCCAAACCGGAGAGTACCTGCGAGAGGACCGAGCAAACAACGCACGAACCCAAAAACAAGCACACAAAAACAACCACGCAGACACAGAGAATTTTTGACGTGGAAACCCTTGCGGGAAAAACCACGGGACGATCGGAGTCCAACCCTGAGAAGCCTCCACTAATGGAATAGAAGAATTACACCCTCTACAAACTCCTCCCGATCCAAATCGGATCCCCACAACACTCAGAGACAAGAACGATGATCACAAGGCTACGAAGAACGAGAACGACGAGTAGAGATTACCCGAAACACGATCTCCTTCGAAAACGACCTTCGATCCTCCGTCTTCTTCTCCGAAGTTGCAATGGCACTCTTGCCTCCTTCTCTCTCAAACTTGTGTTATGTTGCGCTTCTGAATTAGGGTTGAGAAAACTCAATATATCTCCCTAATCCCGCAACCAACCTGGACCGTTGGATTAGATCCAATGATGAAAACTCATCCTGAAATCCGCTTCAGCCCCCGACACACAGAGTTCGGCCAGAACTCTGTGTGGGGCAACCAGCACTGGATGGCCAAACCCTGGAACGGCCAGACCGAGTTCGGCCAGAACTCGGCCTGGGACCGAGTTCGGCCCGAACTCGGCAGACTTGGTCCAGAACCCCCTTTGGGGCAGCAGCAGCAGTAACAACTACTCCCGAGCTTCTCCGACATCGGACGGCGCTCGTCGCACTCCGGGATCTTCTCCACATAGGTTGGGAACCCCACCCACTCCAACAAATCTCCCCCTTCACAACTATGGGGAGGACGTCGTCATCCCGACGATCTGCCTGCAGTACTCAAACTTCCCCCTTGGTAGAATCTTCGTGAACATATCAGCTCCGTTGTCATCTGTATGCACCTTCTCAAGCTCCGCGTCCTTCTTCTCAACCACATCCCGTATCCAATGATACCGGGTCTCGATGTGCTTGGACCGGCTATGAAACGTCTGATTCTTCACAAGATGGATAGCACTCTGACTGTCGCAAAGCAAAGTATACTGCTCTTGCTTCAGTCCCATTTCCTGCAACAGCTTTTTCATCCACAACAGCTCCTTGCAAGCCTCCGTCGCCGCAATGTATTCCGCCTCCGTCGTCGACAAGGCAACACACTTCTGCAACCGCGACTGCCACGACACTGCTCCTCCCGCAAACATCATCACGTAGCCTGAAGTCGATCGCCTCGTGTCTACATCTCCAGCCATATCAGCGTCGGTATACCCAACCAGCTTCGGCTCGTCACCACCAAAGGAAAGTCTCCAACCAGCAGTGCCCTGAAGATATCGTAGAATCCACTTGACCGCACTCCAGTGTACCCTTCCAGGATTCGAAAGATACCTGCTAACCGTACCAACTGCATGAGCAATATCTGGCCTCGTACACACCATAGCATACATAAGGCTTCCCACAGCTGAAGCATATGGAACCCGCTCCATATCTTCCTTTTCGTCCTCGGTAGATGGACACTGCTCCTCAGTGAACTTAAAGTGAGCCGCGAGGGGGGAACTCACTTTCTTCGACCCGTCCATCCCGAAACGCTGAAGTACCCGGTGAATGTACTTCTTTTGGGACAAGTGTAGCAGCTTGGACTCTCTCTCTCGGCTGATCTCTATCCCAAGAATAGTCTTCGCTGCGCCCAAATCCTTCATAGAGAAGGCCGCGCCCAGTTGGCGCTTCAACTCCGCTATCCTAGTGGCATTCCGACCCACTAATAGCATATCATCAACATAGAGCAATAAGATGATAAAATCATCATCGGCAAAATACCTCACAAATGCACAATGGTCCGACGTCGTCCGTGCATAACCATGCTCCCCCATAAACGACTCGAACTTTCTGTACCACTGCCTCGGAGCCTGCTTCAGATCATACAAGCTCTTCTTCAACCGGCAGACCAAATGTGACTTGCCCTTCTCACAGAATCCCTCCGGCTGCTCCATGTACAACTCCTCCTCAAGATCACCGTGGAGGAACGCCGTCTTCACGTCCATCTGCTCGACCTCCAAGTCGAAACTGGCTGCTAATGCTAGCACCACCCGAGTAGACGAATGCTTGACGACAGGCGAAAAGATTTCATCATAATCCACGTCTTTCCGCTGACCGTAGCCCTTGACTACCAGCCTCGCTTTGTATCGAGGGCGAGTAGCATCATCCGTCTGCTTCACTCTGAACACCCATCGATTCTTCAAAGCTTTCTTGCCCTTTGGCAACCGCACCAGATCATAAGTGGAATTGGTGTGCAAGGAACTCATCTCCTCCTGCATAGCCACCATCCACTCCTGCCTGTGTTCGTCTTCCATAGCCTCTGCGAAACTTTCGGGCTCTCCCCCGTCAGTCAATAGCACATACTCATCCGGCGAGTATCTCGTAGATGGTCGACGATCCCTGTTGCTCCTTCTCAGTGGAGCCACTGGTGCTGGCTGTATACCGACAGCCTCCTCCCCTTCAGGAACTACCTCTCCGGCATGCTCATCCTCCTGAGGGACACCCTGACCACCATCAGCAGGCTGATGATCAAGGTTGGGAGCAACTCCATGTACCGGCTCCCCCATAACTGGATCCTCTGCGATGTCCTCTGGAAACTGCTCGAAGCGAAATGACTCTAACTCAGGCAATTCCTCAGCCTCAGAAGGCGTCTCGGAATCCTGAGTGTTGGTCATGGTCTGATCCTTGACGAACACCACGTCCCTGCTTCTGTAGAGCTTTCCTTCCACTGGGTCGTAGAGTCTATAGCCAAACTCATCCCGACCGTAGCCGACAAAGACGCATCGCCTCGTCTTCGGCTCAAGTTTGGTCCTCTCGTCCTTCGGTACATGCACGAAGGCTTTACAACCAAACGCCCGCAGGTGACTGTATGACGGCTCCTTGCCGTACCATACTTTGTCAGGCACATCACCCTGCAAAGGAGCACTAGGAGACAAATTAATAATATAAGCAGCTGTGAGAAGAGCCTCACCCCAATAACTGTCCGGCAAGTTTGCTTCTGACAGCAAACACCGTACCCTCTCCATCAGTGTCCTGTTCATGCGCTCCGCTACACCATTGAGCTGAGGTGTCTTTGGCGGAGTCTTCTGGTGTCGTATCCCTTGCTCTCTGCAATACGCATCAAAGGGACCGATGTATTCGCCGCCATTGTCGGACCGAACACACAACAACTTCTTGCCCGTCTCCCTTTCAACGGAGGCCTGAAACTCCTTGAAAGTAGGCAGCACCTGATCCTTGGTCTTTAAGGCATAGACCCAAACCTTCCTGGAACAGTCATCAATAAAAGTCACAAAGTAAGAAGCACCACCAAGAGATTTTACCTTCATAGGACCGCAGACATCCGAGTGAATCAACTCGAGCAACGCCGGCTTCCTCGAACTTGGGTGACTCTGGAAAGACACCCTACTTTGCTTCCCAGCCAAACAGTGCTTGCATTTCTCCAACTTTGTAGACTTGAGCCCCGAAATCACTTTCCTGTTCACCAAGTAGCTCATCCCCTTCTCGCTGATATGGCCGAGCCGCCTGTGCCACAACTCGGTAGACGCGTCACTGACTGCGTTCACCTCCTGTGCCCCCTCTGCGCTCCCCTCCATATAGTAGAGACCGGACTTCTTGCTTCCTCTGGCAATCACCATCGAACCTCTGGAAAGCTTCCACTGACTATTCCCGAAGAGACTGAAGAATCCCTCGTCATCCAACCTTCCAACCGACACCAGGTTGAAACGGATATCAGGGACATGACGAACATCCTTGAGAACAAGAACCGCACCCGTCTTCGTTCTCAAATGCACATCTCCAATGGCAACCGCCTTCGACACATCTCCGTTGCCCATCTTCAACACGCCACAGTCGCCTGTCGTGTAAGTGGCAAACAGTGCCCTATTGTGAGATACATGTGCTGAAGCCCCTGAGTCCACCAGCCAAGAATTGTCATCGCAGGCGAGGTTAGTAATGACCTCATCACCTACGACGATCACATCGCCTCCATGCACCGAGGCCGCCGCTGTAGTGTTCTCTTCTTGCTTCCCCTTGTCGTCCTTCTTCTCCTTCTTCCAAGCGAAACAATTCCGCTTGATATGGCCCTTCTTACCGCAATGATAACACTCTGAGTCCTCGTACCGACCCTTGGACTTCCCCCTGCTCTTGTCTCTGCCACCACCTGGACCCCTGCTTTTGCCCCTTCCGCGGCTCTCTGAAACAAGTGCCTCTGAGTGGTGGGATGTGGATGAAGTGCCCTGAGAACGTCTCCGCATCTCTTCATTCAACACCCCGCTCTTGGCAAACTCCAGACTGACCACGCCCTCTGGAGCAGAAGCGACCATAGATACTCGTACGGTCTCCCACGAGTCTGGCAAGGTACACAGCAGCCACAGTCCCTGAACTTCGTCGTCGAACTTGACTCCCATAGAAGATAGCTGGTCAACCACGCCCTGGAACTCACTCAAGTGATCCGAAATAGACGCCCCATCCTTGTACCGCAAACCCATCATCGTTCGGATCAGGAACAACTTGTTTACCCCGGTCTTCTTCGCATACAAGGATTCCAGCTTATCCCACAACGTCTTCGCGTGCTCAATATTGGCAACGTGGTTGTACACGTTCTCATCAACAAACTGCCGTATGTACCCACACACCTGTATGTGCTCGAACTTCCAGTCCTCCTCGGATTTATCACTGGGCCTCTCGGTTGCAAACACAGGTAGATGCAGCTTCTTGACAAATAGCAAATCCTTCATCTTGCTCCGCCAATAATGATAGTTTGTGCCATTAAGGTTCACCATGCGCATCGGCTTCGCGTCCATCTCTCCTCTCTGGTTCCTCTGTCAACTCCTGACACCCTTTGAACCCAAAGCTCTGATACCACTCTGTTGGTATCAGCCAGAACAAAACCTATGCTTTGATACCACTCTGTTGGGAAAGAAGCGCGAAAACCTTTCCCCAAATCGGAGAGTACCTGCGAGAGGACCGAGCAAACAACGCACGAACCCAAAAACAAGCACACAAAAACAACCACGCAGACACAGAGAATTTTTGACGTGGAAACCCTTGCGGAAAAAACCACGGGACGATCGGAGTCCAACCCTGAGAAGCCTCCACTAATGGAATAGAAGAATTACACCCTCTACAAACTCCTCCCGATCCAAATCGGATCCCCACAACACTCAGAGACAAGAACGATGATCACAAGGCTACGAAGAACGAGAACGACGAGTAGAGATTACCCGAAACACGATCTCCTTCGAAAACGACCTTCGATCCTCCGTCTTCTTCTCCGAAGTTGCAATGGCACTCTTGCCTCCTTCTCTCTCAAACTTGTGTTATGTTGAGCTTCTGAATTAGGGTTGAGAAACTCAAATATCTCCCTAATCCCGCAACCAACCTGGACCGTTGGATTAGATCCAATGATGAAACTCATCCTGAAATCCGCTTCAGCCCCCGACACACAGAGTTCGGCCAGAACTCTGTGGGGGCAACCAGCACTGGATGGCCAAACCCTGGAACGGCCAGACCGAGTTCGGCCAGAACTCGGCCTGGGACCGAGTTCGGCCCGAACTCGGCAGACTTGGTCCAGAACCCCCTTTGGGGCAGCAGCAAGCAGCAGTAACAACTACTCCCGAGCTTTCCGACATCGGACGGCGCTCGTCGCACTCCGGGATCTTTCCACATAGGTTGGAACCCCAACACTCCAACAAATGCTTCATATAGTTCCTGGCCTATGCCACGTGGCTCGATTCCTTG